>DVQM01000385.1:0-18201 GCA_018231645.1 Heliconius ricini | reverse complement strand
TATATATATATATATACATATATATAAAAATGTTTTTATACATTAATAAAGAAAAGAAGGTCATCGTGCAGTTGGACAGTCTAAGACCAAGGGTTAGGACACACCGCTATAATTAAGACACGTCTGTTGACCATTTTTTGAGTGTTGAGTAAAGGAACGCATGGCCAAGCTTTGCTTTGTTGCCAGAGCAAGAAAATAAAAAAAATATAAATAATTTCCCCATCAGTGGAAATCAAATCACAACTGTCTGTGTACAGTCAATCACGTTTGTACCTCTGCGCCATTACCTCCTACTATTACGAATATAGAAGATTATTAAACGTGATTTTCTCAATGCAATAAATAGCCTATATTTTAAAACACTATCGCATGCTAAGAACATTGTTACCTAAACAGGCCTTTCATTACGTGAACGTAATTTACGTATGTTAATTATAACTTTAATGTGATTAAATATAAAATTTTACGTTTATTTTAGAAATAAATAATATAATGTTTAAATTTGTAAATATAATATAATACAAAATTTATAAAAATCTACGTTGAGTTCCGAAATGAGGTGAATGTGGGGAACGTAGTGTCTTTGTCTGTTTTGTTGCATACGGAGCAGAGTGAAATTAAAAAAAGGAAAAATTACAAGTTTTATGACAGTAGGTGGTTTGCGTTCCCCGTTTGAGATACAACGTCGACTGAAAATGAGGAACGGAAGCGCCTTAATGTCTTGACTTAGATGTCCCGTTTCCCTAATAAATTTAATGCCGTGCTTTATATACGAAAATGATTCACTCCATTGAGTAACATTTTCTAGTAACTTCGCCTCCTCATATGTTTTGTTCATTGTTTACAATATTAATCATGTTATACTTTTAGTTATATCAAATAAAATTTTTAAACAAAAATTTTATTTTACAGGTGGGACACGCTCTCCATCTTCTTCATCCGATCTTCCGATGCTATACATACAGTGATCGTGTCAAAACTGTTTGCAAAGAGCTTGGCCTCCAGGAACCAGCGGTCGTACAAAGCATGTACATTTATAAGAATCCCGGCCTCGGTGGGGAAGGTAGGTAAATTTTATTACTTGAATTATACTTTAGAAAACACGGAAGGTAAAAGAATCTAGTGTTAGGACACTCCGTTTCTCACGCACCGCCCAATGTTCGAGACAGTGCTTGTGTTTGGGCAGTTAACGCCGCGCCTTGTCTCGCGGAACTGGAAGCTGAAAGTAATATCAATATAGTCGTTTACCCTAGAGGGGATCGAATCCGAAATCGTCGCATTTAGAGTTAGTTGTACCGCTGCGCCACAACTGCCTCAATAATGATTAAAATACATATATTTTTAATATTAGAAAGAAAATACATATATTTTTAACATTAGAGTATGGCGATCTATTTAGGTTATGATTCATAAGTGTAAATATTATCTAAAAATATTGTCCAACAATTTCTTAGCAACTATACATCATATCAAGATGACTCTGTTTATTATTCAAACTGAAAACCTTCTTTTCTGGACGTCAGTTAAAAATGTACAACAAATTATTTTGCCTATATTCTTAAGTGGGGAATAGAGTGCTACCTGCTATGTGCGGGATACAGCATGAAACTGATAACAGAAGCCACATTGTTCCTGAAATTTCATAATTATCAGATTTTCAGCGTATCAAGTTTTCGGTGTAGAAATTTAGATAACGTTCCAACTACGCGTGTCGATCGTATGCCAATATATTGTACACATTTATCTTGTCACGTTAAATGAATTTGAGTAGTGCTTTATACTACAAGTCTATGTTGGTAGGGCTTAGTGACGTCACTTCCCCCTATAATGCACTTCTTATGTCAATATTATACTATATTATATAAGAATCTATAATATTAATAAAGCAATGTAAAAACGTCAAGATGTCATAAAGAGGTCGTCGTGACGCAGCGGAACACAGTCCCAGTTGACACTATTATATTTTAACATTTTCGAGTGTTTCATTTCAATCGGTTGATTGAAATGAATGAATAAAGAAGTTTTGTCAATATTCATGATTTTTACGACAAGATTGCTACAAAGTAATTATTTCATTGAATTGGGTGAAAGTTCAATTTTCAACACTTGGATATAATCTTAAAAATGATAAGAATAAGAATACTAAAGTGAAAAAATAATAATGTAGTACAAGCGGGCGAAGCCGCGAGCGGATTGGCAGTTAAGAAAAAGGATTAAAATTTCAATGAATTAAGAAAACTCGTGTTCCATCATTAAGTAGACTATTAAGTCGACTAACGATATTCACGCCGCAATCGCTGATTACAATTAAAATAATAATTGCCACTTACAGACTCTACTAGGAAGTACTTGTGTCAAATAATATCTATTTATTATTAGTATTATTATTTTTATGGCTTCACGCTGTATCCCGCATTTAAAAGAAAAGCAAAAGGTACCTAGTGCCTAGACACTCCATCCCATACTTACCTAATTTTGGAAATACTGTATGTTGAGTACAGAAACAAAAATTTTCACTGAAGAAAACTGTTTCGTACTGCAATGGAGATGCAAATAAAAAAAAAACTGTCAACATTATTAAATACTGGAGCTACACGGCTTTCCATTATGTAATAATAGCATAAACTGTCGTGGCGCAGTGGAACTTGGTGTCTATAAATGCGATAATTGTCAGTTCGATTCCCACTCGGGGAACAATTTCATTGGACGGAATGCGGTTTATATGAAAGTTATAAAAAGTTTATATAAAAACCTATACCGGCGCACGGACACAAGCGTGAGACTGTAAACGTGATAGGTTGTAGGTTGAACTCCAAAGTGGGGTTCGGGTGCCTTAATGAGAACGGAGTGTCTTCACCCGAGCGTCCCAGGTTCCCTTTGCCTACCTTGCTACGTGTACGATACAGCGTGAAGAACAACGGGTCCAATTATTATAAAAAAGAAAAATAATTCAGATATTTTTCTATTTAGGAAAAAACCTAAACTTTATCAGTATCAGTTACTTTTAGTCAGTTAATAGGTATTTAAATAAGTGTTTCTTTAGTTTTTCGAATAAATAACTTTTTTATTTATTCAATTTCTTTCATATATTCAAAGTAATATAAAACCTTTTAGTACAACGCTTTCACAATATAAGTTACTTTGCATTGTACTAGAACATTATAAACTAAGTTCTTTCTACAGAACTTTTATGGCAGCTGTTGTAGTTCTTATCATAAAGCTCCTTAAAAAATATCATCTTTAAAAAGAAGTAAAAATAAAGAGTAAAAAAAAATCAAATTCAGTACTGGGTACGTATTTTTGGGTATTAAGAAACCTTAGTGTTGAATTATTCCTTCTTCTTCAGTCTACTCTTTTGGTATATTTAGGTATATAATATAATTACGAAACCCAAATCCGCACTCTGTCAAACCAGACTTGTATATATTTTATAGATATTTTTCTAATCCTTTTTACCAACCGAGACAAAACTTTGGCACGTACCGGTAAAAATAAAAAGTAGTCAAGAGCGAACCGGAATTGGGCACCGAGGACTCTGTAATAATATCATGATTGTAGATCAATCGAAAATAAAACTTATTTAAACCGACAATTTCAAATTTGTGCGTGCTCTTACGAAAAAAAGTACAAACAGACCGATAGAAAGGTATAGAAGGGGATAGACAGAGGAACAACAAAACGATCCTATAGTGGTTCTGTTTTTCATTTTGATTTACGGAGTCCTAAAAAAATGGATATTTTATAAAATTGAAAATAACCTGCCGTAGCGTATGTAAAATGAATTTTAGTCATACAATAGTACAGTAACGAAGATTAAAAGCTTTATCATTTATCATTCTCTTATTTGATATTTATTTAGATGCTAAAAAACGAATACCATCGTGGCGCAGCCGCGTAGCCGCTTACTGTAAACGCAACGCTTGTGGGTTCAATTCCCACTCGGAGGAATGAATTATTTTTATTTTTGGTACTACTGGCACGAAGACAAAACGTTGCATTGAGTTTCGCCAGTAAAATATTTTGTAAATAAAGCAGCAAATGGGAAAGGGTCAACTCAACTCAAAACACTGTTATAAAATAGAAGTCCGAGAATCTATTAACCCATTGTGGCTCAGTCTGAGTATATGCTGTTGCTATTATGGTCGTGAATTCGATCCATCAACATTTTAAATATTTTCATTTTTACTGCTTAACTAGACAACGTCCCTACGGCGGTAAGTTAAGTGAAGCTATTTAAAATAAAGGACAGAGTGGTAACAAGTTGTTTCTAGGTTCCTTCTACCTAATGCAGGATTAGGTAGAAAGAACCTAGTGTTAATACACATCCGTTAACACAAATCGAACGAAATTCAACACCACACTTTCTCTTTTTACCAGATGGAAAAAAAAATATATACTCCAGAGTGGGAATCGAACCCACAACCATCGAGTTTACCACGACAACCTCGCGATGATGATGCCAGATAAAAGTAATATTGTTTTTTTATTTCTTTTTAAAAATCCAATTAAAAAATTGTAATGGGCGTTTAAGCCAGATTAAAAACATACTTTTATTTCATAAAAATAAGCGTATATTTCAATAAAGTCATAAAATACTGTCAAAATAAATGAGTAAACAAATCGGTTTATGTACGCTTTTCGTAATAATCGGATATAAGCTTTTTGAATATACGTAGATGTTTATAAGGGACAGCGACTGTAAAGCGATGGTTGTGGGTTCGTATACTGGAATCGCTGGAACCTGAGAACCTAGTGTTAAGACACTGCGTTGACAATTATGATTTTATATAAAAGATTCATCCCTACTCATACACATACCTGCGTATCTCTTTCGCCTCGTCCATTGTCATCGATCTCTTCATACACCCACCGGGGAATCCTCATGCTATTAACGAGATCTTCCTCCAGTGTCATCGATGCTATGTTCTCTAGATCAAATGAGGTCTCCTCTTCCCTTTACCGCTTAACTTCAAAAATTATTAATTATAATAATAATGTACGTAAACATTTGGAAATTTCAGTCGTCCCACATCAAGACGCTACCTTCTTATATACAGATCCAAAACCTGCTGTAGGGTTTTGGATAGCACTAGAGGATGCAACGCTACAAAATGGCTGCCTCTGGATGGCTCGTGGATCACACAAGTCTGGTGTACACAGAAGACTGATAAGAAACCCTGATAAAGAATCGAATAAGGCAATGATATTTGATAAGGGTGAACCAGTTTATCCTCAATCTAGCTTCACACCGGTACCTGTAAGTAAAGGTAAGTTGATTTTGGTTGGTACATTATGCAACCAAAAATTCCAGCCCTACAATTTTTGTCAATATTGTCTCCCAGCTATGACCAGAAAATATATAAATAAAGAGGGGCAAAAAGTGGAGGGAGGACTCAGTAACTCCTTCATTGAACATATAACCATCGCATGTATATACATATATCACACGCGGTTCCGATGCTTCATGGCGGCCTCTTATTTAACTAGCTTACAGTTCGCCTCTGTCATCAAACGCATATAAGTAAATTACTTACGAAACGCCTAATATGATATAGCCTACCACCGTCCTCGATAAATAGACTGTCAAACACAAATAATAAATTCAATTCGAGCCTTTATTTCCTTAGATTAGAGCGTTAAAACGAACAATTTTATATAAATAATAAGCCGTAATTACAATTATCCAACCCTTTCATTTTAATTAATTGGCATTCAACTTAGCCCTGTACTTAGTAGTACACTAGTGTTTTAGTATGTATTCTGATGCACTAACTAACTAGAAGCTCTACTAAAGGACTGGCAAAGCTTCTTAGGTTATTCTCGTAAAATAAGCTTATTCTGAACGACAGTAATGTAAAAGCACTGAATGCACTGAACTGAACACGTATAAAGTTTTAGTTTTTGCGAAGAATTACGTACATGAATAACGTATTGCGAAATGATTTTATGGTTGCTTGTGTCATTAACCTGTTAGTCCAAGATCCCGGGGCCCCCAGACCTCTACATTTTATCAAAGCTGAAATTTTGAGAATAATTAGTCTTATATGTCTGGGAACATGATTGAGCCATCGAATTAGTTAACGTTCTATCAAGTGGTCCTAAAATAGACTGTAAATAATATATTTAAAATTAAAGCTTAATATTATAACGTATTTTACCCCAAATTTAGACAACCTCTAGGAAAGTCTGGCAGAAATAAAGGCCCACGTAAAAGGTCTAGTAATAATAAATATACATTTTTAAATTATTCTTAAAAATATATGTAAATGCGAGCGTTTCTACTAAGACGTAGGTGAGCGTGTACCTTGGCGCTACCTCCTAAAGGGTCCCACATACAAGTTACTAAGTACGCATATAGTCTTAGTTACATATTAGACTATTGATGTTCAAAAATTTCAGTTTTGCTAAAATGATGTAGGTCTGGGAGCCTTGGGATCTCAGTCTATAGAGGTCGTCGTGGCACAGATATAAGCCTGCGTAACTGTAGCGCGAGGCTTGTGGGCTTGATTTCTGCTAAGGGATATCTTCGTTTCTTCGTTCTAGTAAGAACAAAAAGGGCGACGTTAAGTTCCACCAGTCTTAAAAATGGATTTAATTGGCCTTCCCAAATTTAAAAAGAAATGGCTTAAGTGCTTTCAAAACAATTCCCTGCACTGGCCCCGCTTAGGCCTGTGGCATTAACTCAAGCTAAAATATTAAAAACGAAAAAGTTACATATTATTTTATTTAAAAAAACCCCCAATCTCAATGCAAAATTTAAAAAGTCATTTCAATTATTTTTTTAATTGTTACAGGTACCTGCATTTTAATACACGGCCACGTGGTACACAAGAGCGCCCAGAACAAAAGTGATAAGAGTCGCCACGCTTACACCTTCCACGTTGTCGAAAAACAAAATAATACTTACTCTCCGGATAATTGGTTACAGGAGGGTGAAAATGCGCCCTTCTTGAATATATATACCACACCCCAAATTATTTAATATTTTTTTCCATATGTATGAATTATTGATTATAAAGTAAAAGTAATTAAAAAAAATAAGCCGGCTTCAATTATCTGTCATCGTCATCGTTATCATCATATATCATCGTTCCAATCTACTATACGCCACTGCAGGAAATAGGCTTCCACACCTCAAGGATTCCCTCGACGATCCATATGCTTCCTGCATCCAGCGGTTTTCGGCTTTAAATAGCCTCAAATATTTGTCAATTATTTAGATATATATACTTATATAACTTAAGAAGTACGTAGATGTGATACCTCGATAACTGCAGAGTACTAATGACTTTAAATAATAAATTATCACCGAGACATATCTATCAGTTTCCGAGAAATTTGTGGACAAACTGTGAGCTTGGAAGCTTTAATAGATTATTATCATATATTTATTATGTATATGTCTAACTGACGACCTCCTTTTCGTAAAGTTGGTTAATGATTTAGAAAAATTACATTTAATGTAGTGTATTAAAAGTCCTATTTTTATAAAACTTAAATAAACACGTACAGTTTAGTTATAAAAGTATTTTTTTTATTTTCATATATATAGAATGGAAGCGTCAGCGCTCCTTTTAGAAGAACAGCATATAGGATAAAATGTTTTAAGCCCATATCTAAAGAAATTAATCAAGATATCTCAACAGTTTAGACGAAGGATTTTTTTTTTCATTTGACGATGTTTATCCAACCTGTATTTCGTGTGACGCAGTTACGCATAGATACCAATAACATAAACACATACTAATACAAAAATACTACTAAAGGTTGAACAACTTTGAACTTTGCCGCCAAGTCATATTCAGCCTTTAGATTTGTGCTTCGTTTTGGGAAAGCTCTTTTTTCCATTTCTTTGTTCTGACAAGCAAACAAAATGCGGTGTTGAGCTCCGCTTCGAATCATAACGTGTAATATCCAGCAACGTGCAATATCTAAATTTGGGCTCAAAGTGTCTTGATACTATGTTCTTTCTGTCTACTGTGCTATAGTCGGAATACAGCGTAAAGCTGTTACACGTAATATTATGACTTCTATATTTTTTGTACATTTTTACTTTGGCATTCTGAATAATTTAAAATTATATTTTTCTTTTGTAATTAAGATACTAATTTTTGTAAAGCTAAATTTTATATTTTACAGATACCAAATGTTTATAATTGTGTGATATGCTGTAGCTATCATTGTGATAATTTTTATGAATTAAATATATAGAAAAACAAATAAGTTATTTATTTTTTATTTTTCCTAAAGTTAAGCAACAGCCTTTTCCAAAAACCACTCGAAGTTAAAGACATACGTTATGTCGTAATGGCTAAGTTCCTGAACTCAACGCAGTGCTTTCTCGTGTTATAAGAATATGAAAATTAAAATAATTAATGTCCCGGAGCGGGAATCGAACCCACAACCGATAATTTTACAGTAAGGATCTGAGCGGCTGGTTTTCGAGCGGCTCATGAGCTTTATATTTTTTATGTAAGAAAATAATTTAAGAAACTTTAGAAGACTCAGGGGAATTTATCATCATTTCATCAAATATTTATAAAAGTAAAGATACCGTCGTGGAGCAGTGGGAGAGTCTCTGCAAGTAAATACGATAATTGTGAGTTTGATTCTCACCCAGAGAGGTAATTTAAATACAATCATTGCGTTTCTCCGCTTTGACAATTTGACGCGTCGAGAACGTAGTGTAACGTAGCGTCGTGTGTGTCGCCGCTTCCTCTGCTTACCCTGTAACGGTAATGAGACATGGTATACGTATATTCAATAAAATTTCACAAGTTATTTTAGACATAAAGGTAAAGTAGAAATAATAATATATTTTTAAGCAAAACTTATTCAATCCAAGATACTATAATGATAGGAGTGCGTCTGCAGATGCAGTTAATAGTCACTCGGGAAGCTTTTACATTTATTGTAAACTAGGGGCCTCTGCTTGGCTTCGCCCGTTTGTACTACATATCTTTTATATTTGTGAACCGATTGAAATTAAACAAACACTAAATGTTAAAAGAAACTTGCCAGAATCCAACAATAAAAACTGCATTTAAACCGGTTCTAAAATTAGCGTAAACAACAACGTACAGACAAACAGACAAAAACTTTAAAATATAATTGTTTTGGGTTCTATTACATTATCAAAGGCCCCCAATAACATTTTTCCTCGTATATCTTCAATGTACAGTCACATATTACGTCTTTATTATAAGTATAGATTTTATTTTGAAAAGAGAAATTGTTAAGTTTCTTGCCAGCTCTTCTCAGCAGAACTGCCTTTCGTGCCGATGATAGCTTCTTGTAGGACTGACATTGACAGGACTGATATTTCAATATAGCTTGATTCGAAAGTGCCGTTACTACATTTTGACCTGAAAGAACAGATTATTTTGATTATTTTACTGACGCATCGCTCAATTTTCGAGACGTTTTGTCCTTAGTGGCGGAATTCAACTTTGCAATTTGTCTTGTTACCAGCATGAGAAAATAAAAATCATTCATGTCTTCGAAGGAGAATCGAAACCACCCATTTCTTTCTATTGAAAAGCAACTGTTCAACTTGATGCCGGCTGTTCTCAGAACTGCCTTACGAGACGGCGGTAGCCTTATATCCTGCCAATGCGACTATTCAGAAATATTTGCAAAGTAATCTAATAAAGATTCGTTTAAGCTTTTTTTTTTAATGCACTATATTTGCAGCATATGCTGGTAAAGGCTGGATAAGCTTAAACGAAAAAAAAATGGAATCAACAGAAGTGTCATGATTTAGAGGTCCAAAAGTACATCATGTGTGTGTGACACATATATCCCATTTTACAGTCAAATAAGAGCCTTTAATGGTGTTTTGTCATATCCGCTAAGAGACATTATCAGCGTCCTGATTTTCCAAATCTACCTACTCTAATCAGAGAGTAGAAATTTCTCTGTAGAATGTAGAAATTTCTTTCTTCTTTTTTCTTTCTTTGTCGAATCGAACCCACAGCCATAGCCTTTATAGGCAAACATTGTCGTTTTTATTTTAACCCATACAATCGAATTTAAATGTTTAACCTACTAAAATATTTAGTTCACCTTGTCTAGTAATTGAATAGATCGTACACCTTTTGACGTGCATCTCCGTTGCAATGGCAATGAGTGCGAATTGAATCCACGACTTCCGGCGTACAAATCTGTGCCAACCAATTGTGTCACGTGCATTACAAGAATAGATCAATGGATGATTTATATATAATAGCTGAATATGAATGTATGAATGAAATTCATTTTAATCTGTTTTCTTCGCGGCGATGAGACAAGTTACAGCGTTGGGTTATGGTTTGACGTGTAATCTATCGAACTTGGGAGTAAAATGGCGATTGAAAGTTCTTAACTCTTCTTGTTCTTCCTATTTTGCTGTATCTGGGAAACGAATGAAGCGAAAAAATTATTCCTGGTTGAAATATCCCCAATTCAGTGCAACAATGACGTAAGTGTACTTAAAAAGATAAACATATTAATAATTGATATGTTAACCTCCATTTTAAGAATGTATGCAGAAATACATACTGAGTGGTTGTCAAAAGGTACAAAATACAACCCGGTTGTACCTAGATACAACCCAGTGACATTGTCTGTAGACCTCCCTAGAATGTGTAGCTCCTCCCCACATACACCTTTCCCCCATCTCCTCTCAGAGCTCCGTGTTAGTACAAATGTTATATTTATTTATTCTGGCAATAAATTTTGAAGGAGTTGTTCCGATCCGACCCATTATTAAATTCTAAAAACTAAGCCACGCTACTAACATAGTTTTAAAATTTTACTTACTAAACCATTGTTTAAATTTTATATGTACATAGATTTCTGCCTGCGACTTTTTTCCGTATGACAGTAAAAAAAATATTTTGTTAATTTTTTTTGTACTTTCTTTTCTATATTGGAAATGTAATAAAAAAATTAACTTAACTAAAATTCATTTATTTATAAGTCAAAAATTAAATCAGCTTCACCCTGTATCTCGCACACACCAGAGGGGACCGAGATTTAAGACACTCCGTTCCCCACTTTCCGCTGATCTCCGGAGGTATGCGTGTTTGGTGGCGGAACTCCTTGCTGCGTTTTGCCCCGACACCAAAGTGGGACCAGAGTGAAGTGTTACTATAAATTTAAATAAATATTTCATTTCCTAGAGTGGGGTTCGAATTCAAAACTAGTCACGTTTACAGTTTATACTCCTGCGCCACGACTGGCCTCTTTTATTTATTTTTCAACATTTTTATAATATAAATCACCATCACAACAAAACACCTTTAAATCAATCAATGACTAAGTATGACTCTACCGTATAAATGAATAAATGAATCGATCGATATAAGACGAACAGTGCTTTTTTTTAAACACGTCAAAACTTCTCTTAATATGGCCAGTCGTAGCTCAGAGCCACAAAATGTGACTGTAAGCGCAGCATGTTGTGGGTTCGATTTCCACTTGAGGAAATGAAAATGTTTTCTTCGCTTTATTGTCGTAGCATAGCGCAGCGTTCAGTTTCGCTACTCAACAATGCAATGCCTCCAGAATTCGGTGGAGAATTGGAAACTCAGTGCCTTAATATCACGTTCCCACTGCTCAGCCTGCTGTGTGCAGGATACAGCGTGGCAATTATTATTATATATTACTCTAACGGTTATACATCTATTTCTTTTTTATACACTTCCTTTACTTTTAAATATTCACTATAGAATATTAGACAGTGACAGCGCCAAAGCAACACAAAGTCTTTACGAGGAAAGCGAACTCGAGGAGTTTTAGGAGTGTCAGGGATAACGTAGGTAGTGTTAAAAGGGATCAAAAATTAATAATATGTGGTGAATTGTAACGAAAGAATGGCAAAAAAGATTTAAGACGGAAAAGTGAGCGGTAAAAGAGGTAGGGAGAGACCTCGGTTGACCTTCGATGACACAGTATCGAAGATACTGGAGGAAGGTCACGTAAAGAACATGAGAACCCCCAGAAGGGAGGTGCAGGAGAGGTTGATACGAGAGAACTGCGTAAAGATTGTTTTATTACATCATTAATTATTTAACAAAAACATGAACCTATGTTAACAAGTTAGTTCTTTGTGTGCATGTTAACAATAGTTCTTTGTGTGTCAAAGTTACCCATTTGATGATGGGGTGAACTTTGATAGATACAAAATTCATACTGTAAAATATCGCTCTAATCTGTCAAAGTTACCCGAATTGACTGTACCTATAGATATTTTTTAAATTTCTCTCTCTGGTAACAAGATAAAGCTTTCTGGTTCTTAAGCCTAACAATATATTGATCGATGCAGGATACGGCGTGAATAGTAGAAAATATATATTAAAAATTCTAAACACATTCGACCAAATCGCTGCACTTTATTCAGTTAATGATATAATGGTTGCATGGCCCTAATTGACTTGTACCTACAGTGGGTCAAGTGTGTAGACGGCGGTTACAATCATATTATAAGTATATAAATATGTGTACTTAGATGTTCTGGTCCTGTAAACTGTAGCTTCGCGCTCTATCCGGCATATGGTACAGTAGGCAGAGGGAAGTAGGGTAGGACCCTCAGTTCCTCACGAACCGTTCATTTTTAAAACCATAGTAATTGCATCGCGCTTTACCTTATTAACGTTGTGGAAGAAGTTAAAATGATTCATTTCCTCAAATGGGAAACGAATTCACAGTCGTGGAGTTTACGCTGTGCTACTATATCACGACGGACTCAATCTACATATTATGTATTTGGGTTTATATGTACACGTATATAGTCGGATATGCAAAGGGAACTCTGTGTTAAGACACTCCGTTCCTCATGCACCGCCCAATTTCCAAGCCATTATCTCTTGAGTGGTGGAACTTAGTACTATGTTTTGCCTTATATCCATAGTAGAGAAAGGAAAATAATTAATTTTCTCGAGTGGCAGTCGAACCTACAACCTTCGCGTTCAGAGTCATACGGCATCACCTACAAATGTATTGTGTTATACAAATATAAACACCTGTAGAACATATCCGCGTTTCGGGAGCCACGTTAAGCCTTACGTTACTATCGATCTGTGTCTGATACGTAGGTACAGTTTGTACTGAACAATGTATTTTGAAGTCATTTTAAAACAAAAAAATGATATTAGTTTTTTGATTTTGCTTTGCTTTTGCGCTTTTTTATTAACATGCTATAGGACAACACCTCGGTGGTTGTGGGTTCGATCCCCACTAGGATTTATTGTGTTTGAATTAGTTTCATTTTTCCCGATTTGAATGAAGCGCGGTATTGAGTTCCACCACACTCAACGTCAATATATCAACCAGATCTCGAAAATTGGATAGAAAGTAAGGAACGGGATGTCTTAACACTAAGTTCCCAGGTTCCCTCTGCTTACTCTGCTATTTATGGGAATCTGCTATTTGTTATTTGCATGAAGCAAAAAAACGATAAAAATATATATAATAGTCGTCACGGGACGCCTGGCAGATGTGAAACATCGTAAAGTAATATGCTTAAAGGACAAGGTTATTTTAGAAACTAACTATAGCATAATGAAAAAATGAAGTATAACGAACTCATTATAAAAAATGAGGACTTTATTTCAATAGACATTTATTTAAAAATCGATATTAATTTCTAATTGCCACAATGTATATATGTAATCCTTAAAACGTGGCGACCCCTCGCCACACCATACACTACTATATATAGATTGTATATAAGTATACTCTAGAACAGCGTGGTCATGCCAAAGGTATGGTGCGACTTATACCTGCGCCGACAGATGGATGTTTCACAAAAAAAAATAAAAAAATTCCCCGAACAAAGATTGAACCCAGAACCGTTGCGGTTACAGCGCAACTGTATTACTGCGCCACGACCAGCCTAATCTACTCTCCAGCTAACCTAACCTACAAAAATAAAAACCTCATAACAAATTTTATGCTTACTACATCGCTCTACCGATATCATATCCAGAGGTCAACAACCAATCCTTTTTTCATTCCTCCATTTCCTCGTCGTGTAGGTACTTATAATAAATGTAATAAAGTATCTGAATACGCAGTTTCAGTTTACATTTTGTATTCGATTTATAATGTCTCGGTATATTTATTCACAACTCCTAGTTTTCTTTTCATGATATTGCAATTTTATTATTACAGGTATAATTAATTTGGGAAATATTAAACATGATCATTTCTTCGCTCTGGTAGTTAGAAGGACCAGGATGGCGGAACTGAACGCCGCAATTTTGCCTATCGTAGCGCCGTAAAGAGAGTGGTGACTAGGTTCCCAAGTTCCCATGCCTATCCTGGATGCGTGATACAGCGTGAAGCTAAAAAATGATTAAAGAGGTAACATCATAATCATTTGACGATACAAAAATATACGTAATTGTTTCTCTCTCATTCAGTTCACAGAACTGGCTGTTCCAATTAACGTTTCGTTGAAAAACATCCACACCATCTATTATATTGTTTATTTATTCGATTTTTTTTTTCTTAGTAAAAGTTCTCGTTTCATTTGATCCATTCTAGAATATTAACATTGAGATTATTTTCATTTGCATTTTATAATCCAAGTAGTTCTGCAATATACAGCTTAAGAAAAAGCAGACTTTTTACCCGACTACGGCGAAGAGAAATGAAGGGTTATGATTAATCATTATCTGGGTCAAAGTGTTTTGTTGGTAGCCACAGAAACGTTCCTCTAAACAGCTTCTGGCTCCATCATCACACCAGCTCTATATAATTATAATGTCATTGAAACTACGGTTAATGTAAATAAATTGTAAATTATTGGTACTCCGCACTAAAATACTGCACGAAGTTTTTTAAAATATATAAGTAATATATATGTGACCATGGAGATCGTCATGGCGCAGGGGCACCGAAACGTGGCGCTGAGTACCGCCACTAAACACGCAATGCCTATAGAATTCCGTGGAAAGTTGGGAACGGAGTGTATTAGCACTAGGTTCCCAAGTTCTTTTGTCTATCCTGCTAAGTGCAGAATAAAAACCAAAAGCAAAAACAATAAATATGCATGGAGCAAAAAAAATATACTTGTCTATTATCTATCGAATTAAATAATAGAACGAAGATATGCTATGTCTTGAAAAATGTTTTAACACGAGGTTCCCTCTGCCATCACTTACTATATGTGGTATGCCGTAAAGATAAATACACTAATGTCACTAAATAACTGAAAAGAGTTACAATTTATTAAAAAACATTTCGTTATAAATATTGATATGACGGCCGTTCACTTTTTAAAGGATGTATGTTATCTGTATAATAATATATACGTACAATATTACGTAAGGAAAGATAAAAGAAAAGATAAGAAAGTGTATTTGCAGAAACGTGAGATAATCGACAAAAAGCAGTAACAGCAAACAATTGGGGCTTTGTGCCTTGAGCATTTATCAATGAGATCCTATAGAGTATAAAAATATGGTTCTTTAGAAATATATGGTTTTTTTAGCTTCATGATGTATCTTGTATATGGCTGGATCGGTATCATCCTTTGACACACTCCGATCACCACGTGGCACCAATTTTTGAAATATTACGCCTTAAGCGGTAGAACTTAACGCCGCGGTTTATTTTGTTATCAGAGTGAGAAATGGAAAATAGTTCGTACAGTCGAATGAGAAACGAACCCACACGCACGCGTGCAGTACAGTGAAAAGCTAAGCCGCTGCGCCACGACGATATTGAAATATGCATATACCTACTTAATATATGCATGCAGATAACGCGTCTGCTAGGAAAAGTAAAATATTTCTTATATAACACACCATAGAACTGTAGGGTAACGGTTATATTTTATAGCTTTTACTAGCGGCTATACCATTTATGGTCAAATGGAACTTACTAATAATTGGTCTGTTGATTTTCTTTTTTTTTATCGTTATTGTAAAGATCACATATTAACAATATAAACATACTTTTGAACTCAATAGAAACACGGAATTTGAAAGGCACTTCTTAACACTAGATTCAGACCGAACAAATCGGAGAGTTGGAGTCGTTACAATGTCAATTTATTTTATTTATTATTTTTATGTTTATTTATATTTTTTTCATTGACTATCACAATTATGTATTATAAATTTTAAAGTATAATTAAAGAAACACTTGTTTAGAAATTCAAGTTTTATATGACCGCAGATCTACTAAAACAATCCTAGATACATTTCTCAGTTCCAAGTACGGTATACAGCGTGAAGCAAAAAAAATAAAAAAAAAAAACAAAAAGAAAGGAGCAGAGTGCCTCGACACTAGCTTACCGAGTAAACACTTCGGTTAAACAATTAAATTAAATGACACACTTGTGTCACAATCGAGTACGAGATATGTTAGTTTAGAGGATGCTCGATATCAGTCGTGGTGTCGCATCGACCATGTGCTGGCGCATTGCTGTTCTTCTCGCGTTAGCTTGTTTTTGTAAGTTATCATATAAATATATTATAAAATAATTTATAAAAAAATATTTTGGGTCACTATCTAGAGGGATACTGAGTCACTGAGTCACTGCTCAGTTGGATATTTTTCTTGTTTTCATCCAATTTGAGATTTCTTTTAGTTTTTTGGGAAAGTGTGTTTATGGCCGTGGGCTTTCACTGACGCTTTTATAAGAAGTTTTCTTTTGTGTTTGCGAATTCTATGGCGAGACTGTATTATTTATTTATTTAATATAGTTATTATGTATAGGTAGTATATATATATTTTTATTTTATTGCATTTGATAGAATTGATATAACATTATACATGTATATTTTATAAGTACATTTACAAATGTAGGCGGTATCCCTCATATAACTGGGTAAGTAAAGGGAACTTAGGGTTAAGACACTCCGTTCCTCACTTTTTGCCTAATTTTCGAGAGAGTGTGTGTTGAGGGGCAGTACAAGGAAATGAAAATAATTTCCTCCAAGAGTGGTAATCGATCTCACCGTTACCGTCACATTTAAATTATTAAAATTAACTATAGCTTATTCAGTAGCTTAAGCGTATTTCAGATAATATTACACAAAACATTATCTTATGTATCTACTATTAGATATTTTATATATAAAAATATATATCAATATTTTTTTGTAAAAGCTCTGCGATATTGATTCAATTTTAATGATGGCTTGCGCAATTATTTTTAACTTCACGCTTTAGTGGGCAGAGTAGGCAGAGGGAACCTAGTGTAAACGGATTATTCCCTTCCCCATACCCTGTTCCGTTTCCACTGCATTTTGAGTAGCGGAACGTAGCGACGCTCTTTCTCTTGTAACTAAAGCACGGAAACAAATTTAAATCATTCTTCGTGAGTGTGAGAGAGTGGTAATTGAAACCACAACCTTCGCGTTTACAATTACTGCACCACGACTACAGGTTCTTTTTCCCATATTATTATTTAGCTTGATGAAGATCAGTATCCAAGAATATGTTTATATTGTTTCTTAATGTCAATTAATGTGAATTAATTGACATTAAATATCTATCCTAAAACAGAGTCAAACAAGTTTTGCTATATTTGAGTTTTAAAATTAAAAATGATAAATAACAAAATTTAATTATTATATTACAAAGTAATTCTTGTCACTTTCGTCAGTATCGCTAGTTTTATAATTGTATTTAGTTTATTTCCATTAAATTACTGTACAAATAAATAATTGTCGTTAAAGTAAATTTCTTTATACTGTGTCCCTGTGATTCGGCCCAAGTTCATAGAATTCATACAAACACGTCCCGTACGTTCCCGTTTCTCGTATCAGTACACCGCCCACGATCATTTATCGTTTTGTTTTGTATTGAAATAATAACTACTTTATATTAATTTTAGTTTTTCCCCCATATTAAAAGAAAATAACCAATTGTTATGTGATACATAATACACTCAAAGTGCGAGTGGAAACTCTTTTTTTCAATACGAACTAATAATTCCGGAGATTAGTGCGTTCTACCAAACAAACTTTTTCACTGTATAATATTAATATAGATATCGCTCATTTAATATAATAATGTTTTTCTTTGTTATTATTTTATGAAAAAGTGCAAATACGCCAATCAAAAATGCAATTGCACCAATTGAAACGATATAATAAACAAGCTTTTAAAATATGCTTAATCTATAGCTTATTTTAGTAGTATGAGGTCAGTCGTGGCGCAGTGGCACAAAGTGTGACTGTAAAACCGATTGGTTGTGGGTTC
>DVQM01000384.1:0-18209 GCA_018231645.1 Heliconius ricini | reverse complement strand
TGATTTATATTAGGCTTTTATAGAGTAGATAAAACTGTGGTTTCATTTAAAGTGGTGCAAACACTTCCACCCTGTATACAAGTATATTATAGATGATAGGCAAAACATATGTTATAGATTTTAGGCAAAAAAAGTATGAAAATACAAAAGAAGAAAATAAATTAACACCACATCCATTTTCTATCGTATTTCTAACTTAACAACTAATCAACTTCATTGACTCGGTGATACACCCTAGAAGCATTGTGAATCGAACATTTTATATACATAATATATTATATATATATACGAATATATATATTGATACATTCTGTTACTTCCATGTGATTTAAACTGAATTTGCGTTATCTTTTAACGTTACACATACACATATATCTAGAATTCAGTATAATAATAAATGTGGTCCATTGTTTTGTACGAGATATATAAGATCACATTTTTGCAAAACGGAATACATAGCGTTCTTAGCACACGAAAGCACATTTTTAACTTAAATAAAACGAACGCTACTATAGTGTTCCATTTTGAGCTGACCAAAAAATGGTTAGGTATGTATGTTGAGTGGCGATCACGGTGTTAAGAGTGTTTTGTCTTACCAAAGCAGAAGAATTATACATAATTATTCCACTCAGTGCAAATCAAACCTATAATCATCATAGACTGTCTAACCGCGCCACAATGACCTCAAGTGTTATTTTCTCCTCATTTAAGTGGTAATACACTATCGTGACGCTTTTGTAACATAACTGAATACATGTTTAAGGGCTCTGATCTTAAACAAAGAAGTTTCTATTTTTTTTTTTACAGCTTTTTCTGTCACACCATGGTTAATATGCCTATATATTCACACTCAAATTCATAATTGTTCATTCAAATAAACTCTTATAAGCACTTTTGAATCATTAAATGACTATATAAACAAAAAAAAGGCTACCAACGGTTTGGAAGGCTACTGAGAAAAGCTGGCAAGAAATTATTACATTATCTGGCAGCTATCCTGCATCACACTCTATAGACATTAATTTCATACATGTTTATCTTGTAAATATTCTTGAACAATGTAATAAGCTTTGAAAATACTATTTTTTTTTATTTAGTTACTTTAAATTGTGGTAGTTGCAAAGTTAGAATACACTGCGGAAGTTTATTATACACACATATACTCAGGCCCATATAAGAATAAGTACATAATTATATGTACTGTAGGTTCATTTTGTGTAAGAAACATTTTCTATATTTTAATTTGGATGAAATCTTTAATAAAATAAGTATGTATTTAAAAAACGTAAATTTTATTTGTCATATATTTTTGATACATTAATAAAAATACAATTTAATAGGATTGTGTATGTACACAAGGACATATTTGTGAAATAAAAAAATACACTGGTTAAAACCCAAGGATCGCAGGTTTGTTTATCAATCAATAAGTATAAGATATATTTAATTTATATATTTATATACTATTTTTGTTTATTCTACAGACAATTTATCATTCAATGGATTCAATTAGCATTCCTTGGATTCAATGTGAAGGTGTCCATTGCAGTGTGAAGATATCGGGGTAAAAGCCTAAGAAATTCCAGCAGAAGTGTGTGTTTAAGGGGCTTCTTTATAATTAACATTAATGCCTCATACACTATCCTAGTTCCTCTCTCTATCTTTTATGTGTTGAGCAACATATCAAGTTCTGCTTTGATAAAAATATTGAATAATTATATTTGAATACTGTCTTCTATATAAATTAGAGCCATCAACTATAAAAAATCTGTAAAAACTTCAAAATGATGATTTAAAGAAGCTATAGTTTGCAATTTTACTCTTGACTTCAGACCACCATGTTTTTCATTGTCCATACAAAAGAAAACTCTCTTAACTCGAGAATGTACTAAAGCCATTGAACACATAACACAAGGTTCTCTTAACATATAAATATAATATCCTGTACATAAATATGGGCCTTCTTTCTTACTATCACTGTCTTGTAGCCATTTTTCTTGTTTTTGATAAAATTTAATAGTTGGAAACTTTTCTTTTAAATATGGCAATACCTCTGATATTCCAGAATAATCTGGATTTTCAGATTTATTGAACCAAGCGCCACCATTTTGTGTTTTGGCAACATTATCTATACTTAACATAGCGGTGTGTTGCATAGGATGGTGTATCCTATTATCAAATGCTACAGCAACTATTGTATTCGTTACAGGATCAACAATCAAACTTGCATTTATATTTTCAAATACATTCTCTTTAGAACAATCAATATTTACATTAATGGCATACCATTTAATAATTTCAAATACAATATTCATATATAATTTGTGCTGCATCAATTCTTCTGATTTAAATATTTCATTTTCCACTAACTTTTCATAATATATATTAGGATGAAAGTTGCATGGCCATATGCTATTGACTTCTTTATATTGTTTTTTTACTTTAGGTTGTAACTGTGGTACTTCAATTTCCTTGAAATTATCAAAAACATTGTTCAATTCGGACACATGCTCTTTTATATAATTTTGTATTAAGGTTGAATCATTTAAATAACTGCTTGGACATAAAATTATCTCTTTTTTACATACTCTTTTTAAATGCTCAAGGCCCTTTAAGGGTATTTTGTCATTTAAAACTAGTATGGCTCGGGATATATCTTTCAAATTTACTATTTGACCAACAAATACTTTCATTAATGGAAGTGGTAAATCAAATTCACTACCTAAAACTGCTTTTAAGCACTTTTCAGATAATTTTATTTTTTGTATATATGAGTCAATAGTTTCAATACAATAATTAATGTCATTAGTTTTATACTTTTTCACTGGTGGTTCCATTTCTTGATTCATTTTGCATATCTTTAACAGTTTTTTGAGTCTTGCTGAAAATAGAGAACAGAAGCACTTTTTCATAAAACACTGAGATTTTTCTTTTTTTTTTGGTATTAATGTAAGCACTTGTGAAAATCACTTAAATTATAAGTATGAGTTTATGTATAAAATTGTATTTTTTAAATTATCCTAAAGTTTTTCTAGCTCATCCCTTAGGTTAGATGTTTATAATATTAAAAGACTGAATTAATTAGTACGAAAATATGATAAATAACAAAGCAATAAAATAACAATAAAAATAAAATTTATTCAAGTTCTAGACTACACAAGATAAGAACCGCTGAATTAATAAAGAGTTATAATGATAAAATATTACGTTGTTGACATTTATCATGATAATAATGTTCCTATAAGACTAGAAAAAAATATTTTTATCACAAAAAGACAGTACAGATCGTGTAACAAAAAACGTAGTTTATATATTCCATTGGAGTAACAGTACCTTAAAAATATAAAAGAAAAAGAAAAATTTATAAATTACCTTTCAATCAACACCGGATCAACGCACAAAATTTTCTACAACGAAACTTATTATGACAACAAACTGAAATGCCGTGGAAACATTCACCAAAGCAAATTTTTTTTATGGAATTTTATTCCGTCATAAGAAATTATATTTTTATTAAGGGATAGCAAATTAGTTAAATAATGCAGCCATTAGATTAAACTTGTTGTCTCTTACAAAACGTGGCTTATCGCTGACATCTTGACGCTGTGATTATATGTTACGCTTTCTGATTGGCTAGTTTTATACGATCGAATAATTTAACCAATCACATTCAAAGCCGATATTAACATAGTGTGATGGAAAACAGACACCTTGATATATTAAATTAGAAAGACTTCGGTTCATGCATAAGTATATATAATTTTAAATTATATTCTTTTTTGAATTGTAAATGTTATTTCTTGATTTTAATAATGTTGTTATCAAATAATTTTAATATTTGATTCAAATAATAATAAAA
This sequence comes from Heliconius ricini, assembly GCA_018231645.1. Classification (NCBI taxonomy): domain Eukaryota; kingdom Metazoa; phylum Arthropoda; class Insecta; order Lepidoptera; family Nymphalidae; genus Heliconius; species Heliconius ricini. The sequence goes on along the minus strand of DVQM01000384.1, from coordinate 14,350 downwards.
AAGTGATAAGTAATTATTAATTAATTATTATTATTAATTAATTATTTGACATAAATGAAAACTTTTATAAAACTTATACTGCTTGATATACATAATGATGTCCAATTCCAATCTATATTATGGATCTACTACATAAAATGAGTAAAAATAAGTAATCGATGTATAAAATATTGACAATGTTGCCAGGGTCTGCCGTATAATATATTTTCTTATATTTTTACAGGGTAAACAGAAATAATCTGCTGTTAACAGTATATTATAAAAAAACGGACTTTACTTAATATTCTTTAGAATACTACTTAATAATAGGCGAAACACGCGATCGGCGATCTCTCATGAGCAAGAAATTCAAAATAAGTCATGTAAATGTTTTTATTTCGATCAAACCTACAACCATTGCGTTTACCGTTAGTCGCTACTGCGCCACAATAGCCTCTTTGCTGAATATCCCCAAACAAACTTAATAGAACGCTGACATGCATTGAGGGTAAGTAAACCCTTCATATATAATCCTTATATGAAACTTTAACTAAACTTTTGTTAAACTTCTGAATGGATTTAATCCTACTAAATTAGGCTATATTATTAGTTTGACGCCATATTGGGGTAATACCTATTACTAAAAATGTTTGTTTGATATCCTTTTAATTAGTCCCACGGCCATGATCACGCTGCACCTATACCGTACAAGGCCGTGATGTCGCAGGGTCACAAGTGTGCGACTACAAGCGCGACGGTTGAGGTTCACATTTCCACTTGGGGTAATAAAATATTTAATATTTTCATTTTCCTGCTCTGGTAACTAGGCAAAGCTCGGTTTTTAATTTCGCCACACAACACGCAGTGACTAGAGAATTCGGCGGAAAATGAAGAAAGGAATTGTCTTAATGGAAACGCTGTTCTTAACGCTAGGTTGCCTCTGCCCACCTTGCTGTGTGTAGGATACAGCATGGACCAAAAAAAAATATAGTCAAGTTATAACCGGAGTGTCTTAACAAAAACAACGTGGTTAACTCAGGTATTGTCGATAAGCGCAGAAGTAATGATAAAAATTATCCTGAATTAAGAATATTTAAGTAGAAAATATGAACAAACACACATAAAATCTAAAATAACAAAATAACTTAAGTAGATATTACTTTTATTTATTATTCATACATGATTTAGATATTTAGGCAATAAATGAGCTTAAAATAACAGTTTATTGTCATAATGCAGCATCAAAATCTTTATATAATTATGTTTAAAGCGTTTTATATAAATACAAATAACTTTAATGTGCTTTCACATAAGTTACTTATTTTCTAACGCCTGGTACCACGCCTGGCAGGTCTCGGATGCAATCTCACAAAGAGCGGACAATGCTCGCCCTGTTGAGTCGTATTCTGAAATAAATTTAAGATTCAAGGTAAATATGTTTATACACATAATTATAAAAACATTTTGGCTGCAGTTTACCTATTTCAAATATATTTTTGTGTTTATTTGAGAAAATATACTGATGACTGACTATATGATACTGATATGATAAGCAAATATGGACCATTATAACGTCGTCTCTTAATAAAATCCCAATTTATGAAGATGATTAAGTTGTTTTTAGCCAAATAATTAGATAAAATATTCAAAAATAATAATTTTATATTAAACAGTAGTAAAAGTACAAATTTTCTTAACAACTTACTAATAGTCAATACGCGAAACAGCGTATTAAATTTTGCAACCAAGTATTAAAAATGAACCGGAAAGAAAGGAAAGGTGGTCTAAATTATATGACTCGTACATATTTAGGGAACTTACTCTATGTTCTTCTAGGAACTATTCACTTGCATTTAGGTAAATAAATTATATAATATTAAAATGTGGCAGTGATATACATTGCATTCTAAATAATAATAAAGCGGCATCATGCTGTATCCCGCACATAGCACGGTAGGCAGAAGGAACCTAGTATAAGGCATTGCGTGTTGCGTGGCGGAACTCAACGCGGCACTTTCATTAGACACTAGAGCGAAGAAATGAAAATATACATTTAAATAAATATTTTATTTCTTCTAGTGGGGATCGAACCCACAACTAGTCACGTGTACACTCGCACACTAGTGGGTCTGCGCCGCGACAGACCTCAGGAATTATAAAAGAATTGAAATAAAAAAAATATCCGAAATAACAGATTATTTGTGCCTATAAATATTTAAAGCTATGATAAAAATACACACCAATGTTATTTCTTTTGCCGAAAATAGATCCATTGAAAGGTAGCTTCTTGTAATTCGCTTCGTTCATTTGGATAAGACATACAAGTACGAGGAGAGAGAAGATGATGGAGGCACGCATTTTTATACTGGAAATAATATAAATTAAAATATTTAAATACACTCTGTTCCCATTAAGACACTACTATTCCCCATTTTCCGCCGATTTCTGAGGGTATTGCGTGTGGAGCGGAACTCAATGCCGTGCTTTACTTCGTTATTGGAGCGAGGAAATGAAAATATTAAATATTTTATATTTCCTTTCCTCGATTGGCAATTGAACCCACAATCTATCGCGTTTACAAATGCACGTTTGTGCCTTCGGCCTTAAAAAAAAAGTTATAACATAACTCTATACAAATAACTCTATACAACGCCACCTTTTTTTAAAATCAAAGAGGTCAATTTAAATTTAATACTGTTGCTATTTTATATTTCCATAAAAATATAATTCTAGTAGAACAACAAATACTTACATTTCTCTTTTAAGCTTGTAAAAAAAGTACTTGTTATCTCAAATACTGGATCTCAAATGATGCAGATGCTTCGTCTTCTCTTCATTTTATACCAAACTTCGTACAAAATTAATTACTGTATGAACAAGTATAATTTCATCTAAAAATTGCATTATGATACAAATTGTTTGCTTAAACGAATATGTATTCGATTAGTGTTCCATTTTAGCGCGGGTGAGCTGGGAATTTAAAAAAAAAAACATTTTTAATTTTCAGGCTGTAATACGCACATAGCAGGGTAGGCAGAGGGAACCTGGGAACCTAGTTTTAGTTAACGTTAGTGTTAAGACACTTCCGTTGTATTAAGTCACTTCCGTTCCCCACTCTCAGCTGAATTCTGGAGGAATTGCGTGTTGAATGGCTGAACTCAACACCGCGCCTTGCCTTGTCACTTTGAGCGAGGAAAATTAAAATATTAAATAATTCATCTCTTCATGTCGAGCTCGATACCGCATCTTGTCTTGTTACCAGATCCAGGAAATGAAAATAACTGTAGTAATCGAATCTACAACTAATTAGTAAGCCATTCGAGCCTAGGATCATACAATTTCTAGCTCCGAGTACGTTCTATATTCTACATATTTTTTAGCCCTTGTATGTTGTATCACTAAGTGTACAAAAGGTGTTTATAAGTTTTTTAAACAATACAGAGTGCAATGTCAGCATCGTTTTTATTCTAACCACTGTACTACATTATAAAAGCCTAATACAATTAAAAAAAAAATCCCACAAATGGAAAAGGTATTTTTTCAAATAAAATAAATAATATTTTTTTTGTTGTAAAATAAAACTAAGGGAGAACTAGAGGGAAAATATTACTAGCTTTTTATGACCAATTCAAAATATTTTTGATCAATTTCTGATTGTGTATTCTGAAAAAAAAACTGAAAAACCGTGAAAACAAAATAACAATTAATCTGTTGCTCTGTAATTTCAAGCATAATATAATGTAATTGTGATCTTGGAGAAGATATAATATTATATCAATATTATGCACTAACTAAGTTTTGATCCCTCGGGCTTTAACGTTATCACTGTCAATATGTGGTCAGTATCCAATAATCTTATAATTGATTGTGAGTGGAGATCGGTCGCCATGTTCTAGTTTTGTTGCTATAAAACGGCGGGAAAATTGTCTTCCCCTATCATTTGACATCACATCTTCTACAGTGCTACTAGTACCAAAAATAATAATATCTCTAAAGGTATTTTTATATGTATTATTAATATAATTTGACATATGGTATATTTAAAAACATATTTAATCTAAATATACTTTCACTAAAGTTTACTCATTATATGCTGTCTTTTTTTGATAAATCTTCCATTGATCAAAAATTTGTGAAGGGGGAGGATATAGATTGCTATATTTTAAATATAGTAGAATATATTCTGAAAATATGTTTTTTTTTTTTACTTTTCAAAAATATATTTTACTCAAAAGTAAATTCTCATTTTCCTATATTTCTTACAGATGTTCGGTCCTTTGAGCAAACTTTCCTTCGCTTTGGTGCTTGTTACCATCCTGTTCTGCTTGATGGATCTTAGTGAAGCCAATTATAAGAACGCTCCCATGAATGGCATCATGTTCGGCAAGAGGGGACTTTCTGGTAAATATAAAATATTTTTTGACAAATTTAGATTGTTTCAAAATCTTTTTGTTCTAATTATAAAATTATATAAATTGAATACAACGATATGATGTCTAAGATATTCAATTTTTAAACAATGCTAAATGATTATTAATCACAATATCCAAATACCATTTTTATACAAAATATCAAACAAAATGTAAAATAGCTTTTGTTGTTCATTTTACTTTACTATTACTCTTTCCAGATTACGATTCCCGAGGCAAAACTTTCACTGTATTGTGTGAAGTCGCAACTGAAGCTTGCCAGACCTGGTTTCCTTCTCAAGAAAACAATTGAATAATCGACCACGGCAAATAATCTGGGAGCCATATTATATAACCTTCTATAATTGTAATCACATTCAATAAACAAATTTGCTTTATACTCTAGTAAATAGTTGTAGTGAACACAGTATGTAGATTTTCCAATTAGATTCTTATGCGAATTAGTCGCCATGCGTTCAATAAATAAAATCTTATAAATTTACTGTTTGTCTTATTGTATAAGTCTTCAACACTCAGCAAATATTATATTCTAATAATAATTATATACAACATCATTCAAATACTAAATACTCATTTAAATTTAAATTTTCTTTCAATTATGCTATATTTTTATTTTAAAATCAAAGTAAAATTTTAACACTTTAATATTATAAAAATAAACGTAAAACGGGACGCATCCAATTGACCTATATAAGTGAGATAGAACATGGCAACACTCGTGTGAATCGTTAATAATTGCACTTAATGTTCAATGTTTTTTGCCGCTACCTTTATATTCCATTATAATCAGATTTCTAACCGGAAAATATGATATTTTCTCAAGGAAAGGCAATTTATTGTGCAACAAACGCGACGCGTAAACTTTGCCGATAAAAATCTTTAATTGTGACATATGTCAGTACAGTCAGTGATCTAGTGACGTTTTGTGTTTCGCATTTTTTATTTTCGCCAAAATTTTGTAAATCTACCTTATTTATAAAATGAATTTTCTAACATACCAACTTGTAGTGAAATAATGGTATAATTATAAAGTGTTTTGTTTAAGTTAAATCCACGAAAAGTTATTCAATATGACGACGAAGGAGTTGTACACTAAGGTAAAGTTTTTATAGTTTGTTTCTATTTTGTTTTTTTTAAATATTGATAACAAATTATATCAAAAAATGGTTATAACAAGCTACATTAAAATTCTAATGTAAACGGACATAATTGATAATAAGTGATGTAAATTAACGTAATAATAAAAGCTTTCACTATCTATGTCAAATGCGTGAACTCATATTGTTACAATATGAATAATTTATACACACATAATTTTATTGCTATTACAATTTTCAGTAATTATCAGGTTGCATCACAATGTTAATGTGATTTGGGTCAAGAAAAGTTATCATATCATATTATGATTGTGAGGAACATCCTTAGTTATTTTGGAAATCTACATCACTAATAAAAAAAGAAACGTAAAAAATATCTTTTTATACGAAATACCTTCGAATCTAATAGTAATCTTATTAGATTTAAGCTTATTAATAGGATTTACTTAATTACATATGGATACACAAACTTAGATAATTCTATGAAAGCTAATGCATTTTTAAATTTAGATGAATCTATATTTAACCTGTATGTACCATGTAAGCAGAAAAAGGCTGGGTTGAAACAAATATTATGGTTTTTGTTTTCCATCTGACTTTGAGACATTGCTTGTTGAGTAGAAGAACTCAACTCTCTCAACACACCGTTAACACTAGCTTAATTCTCTAGTAGCTCTTGCTGAAGCAAAGTAGTGGCAACAATTGATTGTATGGAGTGTGCATTGACATAACCATTTCATAATTATATTTTAAAATATATTTAAAAATTCTCAATCTATTCAATTATTAATTAGTCTCTAGATCACCCATAGAACTTATAGTATATGCAAATAAAAAATATGTGATTAAACATTTTTCTACAAAAAAGAGAGAAATTTACATATAATAATTAAGTTTATCATAGTGCTATGTCAGTGTTTTATGGTAAATTCAATGGTGGTGAGTTTGATTCCCCCTTAGGTGAATAAAATAGCGAATATTTTCATTTCTTTGCTTCAATAACCAGACAAAGTATGACAGCATTTAATATGGAATGTCTCAAAATGGAGTGTACCATGCTATATGTGGGATTCAATGTAACATAGAAGAATATATATGTTATTAAAGATTTTATTAAAAAGAGAAACAAAATAATTTGAAATGTAATTCCTTTTTTGTCTTTACAATATTTAACACCTAAAGTTAGTTTATCATCCCTTATTAAATTCTGGTATATAGATTCGAACACAATTTATTGCAAGAGGGTGCCCTGACAAATACCAGTCTGATATCTAATTCTGGGCAATGGGTAAGCATGGGTAAGATCGTCCCTATATCCTGTCCATAAATGTGGTTTCGTTTGCTTTGCAACCTCTTCCCACTCCCTGTCTTAGCATTCCAGTATTACTTGTCCTATATCTTACCTTTGATATTTTCTCAATAAATGGGTTTGGAGGCTAGATGGCAATTGTTTTAATAAAAAATAATTATTCGCTATTACATTAAAAAAAAGATTAGGTATGGCTAGGGCTTCGCCACTGAACGGGGTGCATGTACATCGCGCTACTTCTGCGATACTGGACAATATCTAGAACTCGCAAATGTGTATATAGCATATTAGGTCCAGTGCGCTTTTTTCTAGAAAACTTACTGGAACTGTAATAAACATTGTAACACTGGATGGGGTTACCATTATATACACTGGGTCACCTTTAGGTAAACAGAATGTCGGTAGCATTTTCTGGAAAACTTCAGAATGCTATCCTTGAGGCAAACCATCGCTAAAGTCGCTTGATGCGGATTGAATGCAATACCATGAACATAATCAGTGCCTATACTTCCTAGGCCAGCTGTAGCGCGGGCGAAAAGGAATCATTTTGGGAGCAGTATGAAGAGCTCCTACGGGCTATACTGTCTACCACAGTTGTCTTAGTTGGGAGGAACTTGAATGTTCACGTTGGTAAGGCTGTGGTGAGCTATGAACGTGTTCATGGCGGTTTTGGACATGGTTTTCGCAATACAGAGAAAGAAAATATTTTATGAACCTGTGTGGCATCTGATCTGGTCTTTGTGAATATGTTCTTCCAAAATAATTCTTGTCACGTGTATAAGAGACCCACATCCCACTCAACCCAAAATGGATTACTTGTTGGACAAACGGTTTCATTTGTACAGGGTAACTAACTGTAAGGTCATCTATAGAAGAAAACTTACGGCTCAACATCGTCTTGTAATGAAATCTGTCCGTTACTCTGAAAAAGAAAATAGCTAAGAAACGTTAGCCTAAGATCAAGTGGTGGTTGCTGAATGGACTGTTGCAAAATCGAGTTGTGGCAGATGTGACTCTTCACATCTGAAACATCCAAAACCTCTCGACTAACATCGAGACTGCTCAGGAAGCAAGTTCTTGGCGTTTCTAGTGGTGAAAGTATCATCGAAATGGCCAGCTTGGATCCAGAGCTCGCAGCGAAACCAACTCATTATATGATAAACTTGAAATAGAGGGGTAGAAGGTCGTATAGATACTAGCACGTGCTCGGAATAAAACGACCCAATAAATCGCAAAGCGTCTTTGTGCCACAGATTCCAAGGGCACGCTGTTTTGTAGTCATGCCTCTTTGAAGGAAAGTTGTAAAAGCTACTTCAAAGCGTTGTTGAGTGGTGTCCTCCTTACAGCCACTCCCTAAACTTGGACTTATTGCCCCAGTAACTTTTCACGATACTAGAACTGGCCTTCGACGCATAAAGAACGGAAAAGCGGTGGGTGACCTGACGACATCCCAGCGTAGAAATCGTTGAGGTCTTTTGGTGTGTTCATGCTTACTGACCTTCTTAAAGATATCTTGAACTTGAATCTTCAACTTCATTAAAAAAACGCTACAAAAGTGGTTTTATTAGCCGTTATTACAAGGAAAAGTGGAAGTGTTTGAGATTATGGTAGTTATAGGGGCATTAAGCTTATGAGTCATACCACGAAGCTCTTCAAGCGCATCATCGTGTTCCGCAGGGAGTGTGTTGTCTTGACTTAATTTGAATTTCAGCCAGGATCTTGCACATTGACACTATTAGTGATATTTTCCAGCATGTTAACAATTTTTTTTTTGTAATTTCTTGTTACATTGAGATGGTCCTTTTTAATATAAATTAAGTGCTATTCCAATTTAGGTAACAGTTAAAGTTTTATCAAAATTTGCTTAATAATTTTTGATATATCAATATCCATGTGTTTCTGGGATGCATCTAATACATCTGTTTACTACTAACTAGGTAATTTAAAGATACTTGAAGTTAATTTTTTAAAATTATTTTTTTATATCTTCCACCAGCATGAACCTAAATGAAGATAAGGTCATAGGGTCATAATCTTATTCACAATATTAGCTTATTCAGCTTACTTCGATGCTATAATCATAATCTTTAATATGTTATAATTGCATTATTAATGCCTTAATGCTCGGGCTATGTTAAGGCACTTAGAAAGTATTTTAGGGAAGATATAAAATGTTATTAATAAAACAATCATAGATTAGAATAATGATAAGATAATTTTTTATTTCCATACGAAATATAAATGTTATCTTTCATTTATGTAATTTTAGTAGGTTATTATGTAATTTCTTCAAATTTCTTATAAAAATCTAAAACCGACCAAATGAAATTTTTTTTTTAGTTGGAGTAATTTTCATGCGGGTGAATTTTCATTCACCCGATTGAAAACTACACCAACAGTCGTCGCATTTTTATTTCCATCAATAAGAACACGCAATTCCTCGAGAATTTCACGGAAAACGAAGAACGAAAGTGTCCTACCCTGCTATATGCAGGATACAGCGGGAAGCTAAAAGAATATTACAGGCATTTTTTCCTGACTTTTTTTCAGGAATTTTCTTTTGATCTATCTTTGACTTTAAATTTTAGGAATTTTCTTTATTCACTATAGAAAACCTAGGTAAATTTATGCTTTAATTTCAATACACTAAATGTTCAGAAGTTCTCTGGTCTATCTAATAGTCTAGAAATTTCTAGGAGAAGTAAATAAATCTTAGTCTTTATGATAGTGTACTTTAGTATATAGGAGAGTGTATCTTAATTAAATTATCAATAAACATAACTGAGCTAAGACTTTTTTATAATCTGCCGACTCAATCTTTAATTTTTCTTTGGTGATGGAGGTTCCCTTCAATGTGAGACGTTTTATTCTTTTTTGACTATTATGTTATAAATGGAAATATATCGTCACCTCTCGCCGCAAGAAGTTGGTATTAGATTTGTTATTTTTTTTTCGTATTTTGTTCTGTAAGTGGCCTAAGTAGGGAATAAGACTTATCGCTAGATATCTACACTGCTCAGGACATAATGTTAATAGTTTTTAAACTGAATCCTCCGAGAGTGGACGTCGAAAATAGCAAACATAAGCCTTATCTGCATAGCAGGATAGACAGAGGGATTCTAGTGTCCAAACCAACCACTGTTGCCTTATTTTACCTTTGGAAACAGCGGGATTTTTAAACGTTTGCAGTACAGTTAAGGCTTCGGAGACTATGTATCTAAAATAACTTTTCAAAATTATTAAAGTAAATAAAAAATATTTTTTACATTGCGTAAAATAATCCACGAAAAGCTGGAAAAGATAAGCATCTTTTGGACAAGCGTCCCGCTCGGCATATCTAATTTCGGGCTATAAAATCGGGATTATATTCATCTTCTATTGGAGGCTACCGTGGCGCGTCTGTCTGCAAACACCCGGTTCGATACACACTCGGTGAAACGGTTTATTTTCATTTTCTCGCTTTAGAAACAATACAACGTGCTACGTCACTTAACATGTGATGACTGCAATTCGGCAGAAAGGCAAAAGGAGTGTCTTGACACGAGATTCCCTATCCCCTACTTAATACGGGACACAGCTCAGAAAAAGCTGAAAACTTGAACAAACTATTAAATAATTAAAATATTATTTAATTCAATTATTTAAAAGAAACGAAGAGACGGAATGCCAGATCAGTGTAATTAGAATGTAGTGGTGTATATTTGGGAAGTGTGTTCAGTAGAGATGGAAGATGCGAGATAGATGTGGAAAGGCGTATTGCCGCCAGTAACGGGGTTAACGGAGCCTTAGCTGCATCGATAAGACGGCGAAGCGAGGATGTCTCGGTGAGAATGAAGAAGAACGTGCTGACCTCAGAGTGATGAAAGAAAGGCAAAAAAAGATTTATGACAGAAAAGTGAACAATACTCTTTTACTATTCACTTTTACGTCATCACTTTAGTTGGTGGTCACATAAAAAGTATAAGTAACCGCGGAGGGCATGAATGAAGAAGTTGATGGCAGTGGACGAGGCGAAAGAAGTATGCAGAGACCGTAGCCGATCTGTTCTCAGTGATTACCCAGCTAGAGATACAGCGTGAATAAGATTAGATTAAATTAGATTAATCCAATTCAATGAAGGCATTGCAATCACTATTTGAGTTACAAAAAAACATCAGTAGTGTCAGACTGTCAGATCCACAGGGAGCTTCCACCACCTTGACAGTCACATTCTGTTAAGAGCCGACAACATACTGAATAGTAACTCTTTTTAAAATATTATTTAACAATAAATGTACACCATACATTAGCTTCAAAAGGGTGAGCAAAGACAGCATTTAATTCTATATATTAATATAATTATAACAAATTGGACTAAGTAGTAAGTTGTTAATAATAGTAATATTTTAATTTAAACTGAACAAGGATTGGATCACGTGGCTGTATGCACATAGGTATCGCTCATTTCTTGCGAATAGAACGTAAGTGCACTTTTGAAAAAATTACAGAACACACCATCTAAATTTGTACATATCATCTTAGATTGTGCTCTAAAGTCTAAACAAACCTGCCAAATACGGTTTTTGTCGCTATGTACTATTACATTTTTATGCAGTTCGAAATTATTTCAAAATACAAAATCTACTTTTATTTTATTTCATACTAGTGAGCGCACGCAGCTTCATTATATCAGCTTATTTATACCCCATAGTGTATATATATACATATATATATATATATACACACTATATATATATATACACCCTTATGATTTTTTAGAACTCACCCATTCTAAAAAATCATGAACCACGTGTTCCATGAAATATTTCTAAGAGTCTGAATTTTAAATTTTATAAAAATCGGTGCCGACTTAAATTTTTTCCATACAAACTTTTTCAAAACCTATTTCATCCTTTTAGGGCTAAAATTTTTCAAAATACCTTCTTAGTGGATGTCTAGATTATGAAAATATACATCTGTCCATATTTCACGTTTCTACACACAGCGGTTACGGCTGTGCGTGCGTCTTAACTCAGTCAGGTACATGTCCTTTTATATGTATAGAAAAAGAAGATAGTAGAAAATGCAAATCAATTTCCGAAATGATAACAACCTTGTGATAATATATGTATAGTCACAGTTTGTTAGAATAGTTTTACTGTCTCTCCTGAGAACTTGCTTAATAGGCTGTTAGTAGGCTAAGCCGACGATATTTAACTCTGTGTGCAATAACGTCATTATTGAACCAAAGTGCCGAGTGATATAAATAAATAACGTAATGGGATTTTAATAGAGGCAACTTGAAATACTAGCACTTTAAATATTATTTTTCTTTTAGATTCAGGCTGTAACAGTGTTAAGACACTTGCATCGTTTGCTTTGCATCATTTCCATGGAGCGAGGAAATGATAATAAAAGGTATTTAATAGTCTTGAGTGGGAATCGAATCCATAACCTCTAACGTTTACAGTCGCACGATTGCACCCCTACGCCAATACTGGTCTCAATCGTTAGTAGTAGTACGTAGTATATGTACAATACATGAAACACATTTTTTAAATAAACATGTTATTTGCTATATAAGTTATTAAATTAAAAAAAAATAAAAAAAAATCAGACTCACGCTGTATTCCGCTCACAGAAGAGTAGGCAGAGGGAACCTAGTGTTAAGACATTCCGTAAATGTAAGTAAATATTTTTTCTCAAGTGGGGATAGAACCCACAGCAGTCGCTTTTGCAGTCACACTTTATGCCCCTGCGCCACGACCGGCCTCAATAGGTCATATGGTATTTGTTATATTAAATTCCGACCTATACAATAATTATAGCACTAATAAAACCAGTCTTCATGATCTTTACTAAGCTTTATTACTAAACAGACTTTACTTAATCAGTTTTTAATATATTTGAGGCCATCGTGGCGCAATGGTATAGGACATCTGACTGTAACCGCAATGAAAGTGAGCTCGAATCCCACACGGGGGAATAAATTATTTATATTTCTTCGCGTTGGTAATCTTGATGATAAGTTCAGCTACATGAACGTGCCATGTGTATATCTTTACACTTTTATTAAACTTATAAAAAAAGTTTCTATGACTTTTATATTGTAAAGTGAAATCAAAATTATCGTGTATGAGGATGCATTGTTGTTAAGTGCTATAATATTAGAAGAACTAAAAAAGAGGGAGTGGAACCTGCCCACCCAAGGTTCCGTACGTAGTATACGTATTATTAATGAAAATATTGTCTATCCAGGTAATTATTAGCAATATTTTATGGAAATAAATCTCCTGCTATAAATCTATGTCGTCTGCATGATCTGATCCGCTGTCACCGCTCGATCGTCAATCGCAAAATAGTTATATTTAAATGCGTAAACATAACCACATCCAAATAATTAAAAATACTTAATAGTAACTCAATGTCTAAAGACGAAAAAAAAATAAGGTAAACACAACAAAACTTAGCCGCGAAGTAATGTTTTGTTTTTTACACATTAAACAGATAATTAAATACCATTTTAATAGTTCATAGCACATGTTGCCATTAAAATATATCTCAAACATATTTTTTTACTTTTAATTAAGATTTTTATTATTATTTACATTTGTTCACTGATTTTGATACAAAATCGTATAAAAAATAAATAGCAACGAGTCTTATAATGTTACACCGGGAGCCTACGGAAATAAGTGATTATTTAAAAAAAATTTAAAAAGTATTATGAACTATAGTAGTAGCAATGATCTGCTTTTATTATGAACTGTAGTGTTTTATTAAGCAAGCGTTCCTGCACGATATAGCAACACTGGCGCGAAACACAATACAAGCCAATCTGCGAACGACGTAGCCGAATGACACCATCCGCCATGTTGTATTTTAAAAAGATAAAATTTTATTATATATATTACTGTTAAGTTCTCTGTCAATATGTTCAACGTACGACGTTCGTTCGTTACGTACATTCAGTATCTGATTTGATTTCCACTAGAGCTTTACGCTGTATCCACACATGGTAGACAGAGAGATACTCCGAAAACTTAGTGTTTTTTTTTATTAAAAAATGTAATAGATATTAAATTAATAGATAATAAGTGAAATGTTTACAAAAAGGCAATATATATTTATCTCTGGTTATGTAAACTAGGCTTTAGTTTAAGTAGCAGATAAATATAAAACTGTTGATTAGCTGATAATATTGAAAAAGTTATAAAAAAATACGGACCACGTGTCTGTAGTGTTTAGTCAAAATTAATAAAACAAAAATAATAACCATAATAACGTCTGTTTCCCAGTTTCCGCCGAACTCTGTAGGCAGAATTGCCACTTGAGATAAAGAAATTGTTTAAATTTCCTCGCTCTGGTTATACGACAAAGTGCAACGTTGACTTTACGAATGTGGCGGAGTGGTAAGTTAAACGTCCCCAACGTTTAACTTACCACACGGTTTCCTCTGACTCCGCTGCTATATGCGGGATGCAACGTTACAAGCTCATAACTTTGACGTTCAGTCTTGCGAATTAAGTTTTTTTACATATTTATGACATGAAAAA
>DVQM01000383.1:0-18225 GCA_018231645.1 Heliconius ricini | reverse complement strand
AATTAAAATCGTTCGCGGACCATATTTAGGCTTCTGCGGACCACTGGTTGGAAACCACTGTTCTAGAGTGATCCTTGAGACGATTGAAATACAAAAGAATCTTAATTTCAATAAAGGAAACGGTTGAAAATATTCTACCACCGAATTTACTGCTGAAAACGTTGTCACAAATCATACTGTAAGCCCATTCGGTAGTATAAGTATTGAGGGTAGTACGCGAGTCAACTAAGAAATTGCTGGCCGTAATTTGATATAATATTTGATTCAACTGTCAGCCGAATCGGTCGCAATTGATACGCAATTTATCCAGTTACAATTTCATTTAAATTATTTTATAAATTGTTATATAATCAATGATCTTCTTATATAAAACATGTTAATGTCTTGAATAAAAAATAGTCAAGTTATTTGAGCAATTTATCCATAACTACTTCCCTTAATGGACCCATAGATCGACAAGCATTACATTTATGGTAAATTCATATTATCATGAGATAACAGTGTAAAATGGAAAACGTAACTAACTCCAATTTCTGCTTACATAGAGTATAAAAAATCTTAATAATTTAGTTACTGCCCAAATTCTTTTTTTTACTAAATTAAAGTAACTTACAGCAGGATAAGTGGGACTAGATGGTGTGTCCAACGCACCATCGCTACCAAAAGCGCTTGCACTTTGGGCGAAACGTTGTTTAGCTTTTAGGGCGCGAGCTCGTTCGTTCTTGAGGCGCTCTTCGTCTCTGAGTAGATTACCTAGTTGCTTCGCTTTCTCTCGCACGTTTAAGCCTGGAATTTGGTTCATTGTTTTAAACACATGAAATCACACTCTATTCATTCTAGTGCTCTACATCATGTAGACGTTAATTAACATTAAATGAACAGTTATATGAAATTTATAGTGTCATTAGCGTAAATGAGTCCAAGGTTTGATTTCAACTATTTGATGACGATACATTCCATAAAGTTAAGTATAAATATATTTTGTTACATTAAAAAAGTATATTTACGTCTTGCGAAATCTTGTATAATTCAATATTAATACCAGTACAAATAACATATAATATATATATAGTATATATTGGCCTGTTTATTATTTTCATTTTGTTAACGTTTCCAACCATTTCCAGACATTGCGTATTGAGTGGCGGTACCCAAGATCGCGTTTAATCTATCAAAGCGGGAAAATTAAATATTTAAATGGTCAAGTGGGAATCAAAAAACCCACAACCAGCGCATTTACAGCAGCACAGATCACAAATACAAACCAACCTTGATCCTTCCCCTCCTCCATGTATTGAAAATCTTTAAGCGTCTGTATAGCGTATATGTTTTCCCTACATTGCATCGCCACCTTCTCGCTACCGGTCTTTATGAGGTACTCCATCAGAACCAGGGCCTTGTATACATGGCGCCAGTTCTTCCCATGGTCGTTTAGTCTTTTCCATATCATTTGCATAATTTCGGTGAATGCCATCACATTGTATGTGAGGTCGGCGATCTCCGCCATAAGTGTACTCGATGGGCCCCATGGATCGTTTGACGTTGCCTCGCGCACTTTTACCTGAAATTAATGATATTTTTTTATTAGAAAGCTAGATAAAAGGAAGCCTCCGTGTAAAGACACTCCATTCCCTACACTCCACCAAATTTTGGGAAAATGTGTTGAGGGACATTCAACGCGGCGTTTTGTCTTGTTACTAGAGTAGAGGAAACGAAAATGCATTCCCCCGAGTGGGAATCGGATCCACAACCGTCGCGTTTACAGTCAATCTCTGTGCTACTACACCAAGACTGTCTTATACGAATTTATAATTCTAATGCTTTATCTGTAGTAAAACAAAGCTATTATATAGTTATAATATAAATTGGAAATGAAAACACAGTTTCAAAAAGTACCTAAATCAAAGTATAACTATCGCTACGAGTCAACCAATACTTATTGACAAGTGCCGAATACAACGTTTACTAAATCGATGAGCACTAGTAGATAGTTAGTAGAAGAGTAGTGGATAGTTTGCGTTATGCCTTTTAGCAAGTACCTGGTATTGGTATTCGTATGATAGTGGAGGAAAGAAGTCTCTTCCTTTATAGGTATTGAAAAAACATGTGTAAGTTAAATAGGTTTGAGATGGACACTACAAAAAAACAAGATTTTTTTTATACAAGTGCTACAGAATATGGTTGAAGCTGAAAGTTTTATTAATATTGAAGTCCTGGCTCTATCATCAGACCATTGTTTTTTTCTTTTGGGATACCATATTATTGTATTGCCACCTAAGTTATATATATAGCTACGTAGGTGCCACTTTTTAATGATCATACAAGTGGATCAAATTCAGTTTTTCAGATTTAAATTAAACTAATAACAACTTCGGCATTTTGAGACAAAGAAAATATTTTGATACCATTTATTCCCCATTTTCCTTATTTTAAGAATACACCTAGAGTCAGAGTATAACGCTACCATATCGTCTAATCAGAATATTCAAAGAGCCGTAGGAAAGCGTGTGACTTAACTCGACGATTATAGATTCGATTCCTGCTCCCGAAAATTACATTTAATTTATTTTCATGTCCCCGGTCCAGATGATAGTTGAAGTTCTATTGATTGTATAGAATATTAATAATAATTTTACAGTTACTTTGGTTTTAATAAAGAGAAACTCGTCAAACACGTCTAGATTCTTTTATCATAAGTTTACGTCATTACCGTTCAAGGCTGGCGAAGTCCAAAGATTAGAGGTGTGCATGAATCACTTTTAAAGTAACGGAATTTCCGAGATTGAGAAAAATTTTATTCGTTTCTATGAATTTAATGATGATCAATATTTATCTATTTATTTAATATTTACCCACACGTTTAATTAAAAGAATGAACGTTTGTCTACTGGAATGAAAATATCGAACTCACAACCAACGCGTTTATAGCCAGATGCTGTACGTACCACTGAAGATAACAAAAATATTATAAATATATCCAGTTCCCTTATAGAAAAAAAACTAATAATTTATCGGATATACCCCGATCAGACCTATTGTGGGTTTGATTCCTATTCGAGAATACGAAATATTTTATATTTTCATTTTCGCTGTTGGGTCGAAGCAAAGCAGAGTTCCGTCACTCAACACGCAATGCTTTGGAGAATTGGGTGGAAAATGGAAATTGTCTTAACACTGAGGTTAGCTAAAAAAAAACCATATTTTTGATAAGCGCAAACGATTGTCACATATAAAATGACTAATGGAGTGATTGTCCTTATCTTATCTCTTATCGATTTAGATTTGATGAATTTCAATACGTCCACACTTATTTGAAACAAATATGTTATAGTAAATATATTTTTATTACACAAAGTCGACTCTATACGCGACTCTATACAAGCCATGAGGTTTCCATTCCCACGCGGGAATACTACTTATTTTTATTTCTACAGGAAAAAGACAAAGCGCGACGTTAATTTCCACCCTGTTTTAACATTAGATACCCTCCTCTGAAAACTAAATGTTAGAAGCATTTAGATATTCAAACCTTCAAGTCAATTCAATTAAATTGGGGTATCAATTTAATGGCCAATTAAGCTTCGATTACAAGTTCCAAAACGTTGCTTCTACAAGGCTTCTAACAAATTCTTAGAACACCGACTCGTAACATGAGAATGTACTAAACATCTTTTTCTAAGCCTAAATCCTTTGATAAAAAATTTGTAGGATTTTTTACAGCTTCACCCTGCTCACTTATGGTAGGCAGAGGGAATCTAGTGTTAAGACACTTTGTTGTCAACGCACCGTCCAATTTTCGAGGCAATGCGTGTTGAGTGGCGGAACTCAACGCAGAACTTTATGTTATGATTGGAGCAAGAAAACGAATAAATCTACCCTTTGAATGGGAATCGAAACCACAACAGTCGCGTTTACAATCAGGTGCAATCATTAGCTTATTGCTTAAAAAGATCGATAGCTTAAGAAATTAAGTATTCAGTAATTATAATATAGTATAGTCAGGTCTCTGTGTGAAAATGAAAAAATAACCCAAAAATGTCAAAATGAACTTTTCGCACCCAAAGGGTAAAACGGGACCAAATTACTAAAATTCCGCTATTCGTCCGTCTGCTTGTCTACCGCTAGGCTATATCTCACGAACAGTGATAGCTCAACAGCTAAAATTTTCACAGATAATGTATTTCTTCGCTATAACAACAAATACTAAAAAGCAAAACAAAATAAATATTCTATTAAACGAATAATGGTGCGGAACCTTTCACTATTTTTCCATGTTTCCGTATTTCTATTTAGGAGTATATTATACTTAATGAAAAGTCTTCTTCTTGTTAATTTTGATAAGACAAATTACGGCATTGGGTCTTGTAATAATCACCTAACCTAGTTTAAATATCTTTTTTCCTTACATAAAGTAAATATACTTTTTTGTGTTTATTAGAGAATTCAAACACTAAAAGTCAATTGGTTTCATATGGACTTATCTCGTTAGTGGTTACTACTAATATGTAAATCTCATTACGAATAGATTCAAAGTACGTAAGGTCATAATAAATATTATAAATATATGTATGTCATTGACTAGAAATAGCAGTTTATTTCTTGAAAAGAAACTTGTTTCTCGAAAACATATAACCCCTATAGAAACAATGTTGACAAAATTATTGAAAACTTTAATTTTTCACATTTAATTTGATAGAAAAAATTATAATTACCATATTATTTGCATATATAAATAAAACCTATCGGATATTTGTGTTAACATATTGTATTATTGTGGCACAATTCAGAATTAATAAACTATGAGCTCGAGGAATACAGGTTCAATTCTTACTAGGGGCAATGTAATATGAATGTCTATCTTCAAACAGTGTTGTCTATATTCAAACTGGGAATCTAATGCTAAGACATCCGTTTCCGTAAAGACTTTCCGTCAAATTCTTGAGATATCATTTGTTGTTGTTGATGTTGAATGGCGGAACACAACGCCGCACTTTGTCTTGTTACCAGAGAGGGTTGTAAAGTTATTAAAATAAATACAGAAGTATCTTTAATTATAGTACCTGGGCATCGGAATAGTTGTGCGCGAGGTTTTTAATATTTCTCCTTAGGCCCGCCACGTTTACTTGCATGTCGTCCCGGGCTCGGGGCATCTGGAAATCACAAAAATATTATAATAATATAAATTTTTAATTATACATTTTCTTATATATAAATGTTATTCCGCACTTAGGGAGTGAGAAAATTACATTTTTAGGAAGCCGATAAAATTTTTTTACGTGACGACGAGATTTCAACTCGCGCCTCTTGAAACCCGGCTTAGCGGTCTGATCACTAAGCCATACGTTCTTATCAAGCAAATTTCCTTAACTTTTGCAAATTTCCGCTATCAAAAAAAAATTATAATACATAAAAAACTATATATTTAAGAAAAAAACCAATCTTACAAAGGAAAACATCCACAACGCACACAACACACATCTCAAATCATTACACGAACGATACGTACATTGCTATATAAAAGAGTGTACGAAGCGAAGCGGCTGTGAACGTCGACGCGTTATTTTGGCTCACACCGAGTAAACAAAAGAGAGCGGCGCCTTTATTTACACCGACATTTTATTGAAAAAAACTGTACGAAATGTTGTTGGTGGAAATAAAATCTGCTAAATTTTAGGGAATATTTCTATTATATACATACATATGTAGATAATAAATAATCTTTATCTAAACCCAATCTCTCTCCTCATGTTTATAAAGAAAGTTGAAATGTCTATTTATTTTTTTATAGTTTCATGTTGTATCCCGCAAATAGCAGGGTAAGCTGTTTAGCTTCAGCGACATATCGAAAAATACGGAAAAAATATACAAAAAAAAAATGTTTTTAAAAAATAAATATTTATACCAAGGTAGTCGGAGAATCTAGAGTTAACACACTTCACTCTTCTCTTCGCCCATTTCCTGACATTCAGCGTTAAGGACTCCTGAGGCTTTCCGACGGTGCCAGATAAAAATGGATTGGAGCTGGATGAATTGTGAAGTAATATATTACTATCATTCTTTATATATCTAAATGTATACATCACCGGCATACATCAGGGAAGGCGGTGGGAACCTAAATATATAGGTGAAGTACTATGATTAAATATAAGGACTTTCCGTTCTCCACTTTCAATAAATTTTACTTTGAGATATTTTTTAAAGTAGCTTCACGCTTTTCCGCATATCAGACTAGAACGAGTACTTATATTTAGTGTTAATACACTGTTGCCCAGTTTCCGTTCAACTTCTTCTTCTTCTTTCTCTTTCTTGACTGGCGGAATTTCCTCCTCCATTATTATATGTTTTCCACTTTTCATTTATATCCTAAGCCATTGAGTAATTTAATTACTTAAATTATTTTTAACATGAACATATTTTTATAATTAAGGTCCTTTGTTAATGGTTAATTTTAAATTAGGGCGTACGACGTACGACAGTACGGTCAAGAAGTCGTGGCCAAGAAATATCCCTAAACTTAGATATTTTGAACATTTGCGCAATTTTCATTTGGGACGAAAATAATCAAATGTAAGAAAAAACCTAAAATCACTTCTGCGCAGCCATCTACAGCTAATTCCAGCGGCCACGACTTGTTGGTCGTACTGTACGTTAATACAGTGACTACATGTCAAGAATTGTTGGAAACGACATTGTTTTGTCTGTGTTAGTTTATTTTGAGTGAGTTTGCTTTGGACATTTCATTTTGCTGATATAAAACTTGAAATTGTGCTTTATTATACCATATACTTTAAGCCTTTGTTGCCACAATGACATGAATTTAAAAGATTGACAGCCGCGACGCTCAATTCCGCCAGTCAGCAGGCAATATCTCGAACATTAAGCGGATAGTGGACAATGGAGTTCCTTAGCACTAGGTTCCCTTTGCGTATGTGTAAAGTTAAAAATGTGATTAACAGCATCATTTAGTTATATTTATCGGCGTGTAGTTGACGTGCTTTTTAAATTACTATCGTACGGTCCTTTTAATTTGAAGTTTAGACTACAGTCAGTCAAAAAAATGGCCTGATACAATATTTTGGAATTAACAATCTCGCAATCAGTTTGTGATTGTACGACAGGACATTTGGTGTAAATGACGTTATATTAAAAATTTGTCTAGTTTTTTTTTGTCATTTTTAGGACTAAATAACATAAAAAAAATTCTCCTTATGATAATTTGGCAATAGAGCATCTAGAACCACCTTAATCAATAGTCCCAAGACACTCCCACTCTCGGTCATTACATAAGGGCCCCCTTGCATACACACAGAGTAAATAGATTTAAAAGAGATTTAAGACACCAGAACTATAAACAAACTACAATACAATTAAGGTAGGTTAATCTGAAATCGATAGGAAGCCTATGGCGCAACTGTTAGGTTTCTGTTCACAGGTGATCGCCTCGACCCGTACAGATGTTACTTAATAAACATTGTTATTATTTAATTAGAAAAAAAGAGGCAAAAGTTCGGCGTTGAGTTCCGCCACTCAACACGCAATACCTCCAGAGCTTGGCAAAAAGTGGGGAACGGTGTGTCTTAACACTAGGTACCCTCTGCCTACCCTGCTGTGTGCGGGATACAGCGTTAAGCTATTTTTTTTTATTTAGAAAATAAAAACATATAGTAAAATATTTACATAGTATACAGGCAGACCTCTTGGTTGATCTTTGACAATGCAGTACCGATGATACTGGAGGTACATCATTAAAATGAGAGCCCCCCGGAGGGCATATATAAAGAGGTTGATGACAGTGAACGAAGTGGCAAAGATATGCAGAGGAGGAAGTGTTTAGTACTCCGTTCTTCGAAGGTTCCTCGCTTGAAGTACTCGTATATTGTGAAGCTAAAGGCAGAACTGCCTTCCAAGCCTGGTTTCTGCAGAACTGACACATGTGTGACACATTTCTATGTAATGTATAACGATTCAAAAGAGCCTAATATGATTTTTCAGTACAACTAAATTTAGGGCTTGTTGTTTCTTCAGAACAATATTGACTTTTTAATGAGGTAATTGAAAACTATTTGTTCCACCAGGTTTATTGAACCAGGAATTTCTTAATTTGCCACCATATTTTTTTTTATTATAAACAAAACAAAACAAGTAATGCCATATTAAATTAATACAATAACAATTATATGAATTAAATATTGTAATTACTCGGTAGCTGCTGACAATTTTACGCAACAAAAAATATTTTTTATACTGTCACAAATGTTAGATACCTGCTGCCTTTAAGCATAGCCTAATGACATGTATCCATATAAAATAATAAAAAAAAAATCCGTTACTGAGTGATTGACAGACGCACTTGAGCTCCTTAGGAGAAAAGGAAAAACGGGATCTTACGTGTACCTCTGAAATCCACAGCAATCAATGTTAAAGACTAATTTCGAAGCTGTATTAAACATAGCACTCTTTAACGCAGTTTACTACTAAATGAAGCACTTTTTTATATGGAGACATTCAAGAAACCCCATTTCCAATATCCTTAAATGGAAAAAAACGACGTGTGTATGCACTTTTTAAATAAGTATAAACGTTCTTCGCAATGTGTTATTGAATTTACAACCCTCGCGTGTGCACATATTAAGACGTTTTCGTTTCTTGGATACCTCATAAATATTGTAGAAATAGTTCTAATTAAGGCAATTTTGCTATGTTACAATCATCTTTTGTAGAAAATATGGTACATACCTCAACAAAATTAGTAAAATATTTGCCATTGCTTATGTTATTATAGGAATAACAGAAGCAGAAGCTAGAAGAAGCAGAAGCGCTAAAGTGCGACTGTAAATGCAATGGGTTCGAATTTCACTGTGAGGAATTAAATATTTAATATTTTTATTTGTCTTGCTCTAATAATGTAGCAAAGCAAAGCGTTGAGTAATATCGATCAACACACAATGTCACCAGAAGGTAAGAGGTGCAGGGGAAGAACTCGGTTGATTTTCGAGAACCCAGTATCAATGATACTAGAGGAAGATTACTTTGAAAGCATGGGGATCTCTCAAATGTATGAAAAGGTCGAAGAGTGGACGAGGCGAGAGGCAGTTAGGGATATACTTCAAAGTTTATAGATATTTTCTGTACAGATTTATCGATTTGCTGAGCTAGTACCTACCAATAAACACCAATTATAAGATACATAGAAAAGAACTACGTTATTCTTATTATTATTAACTAAATAAATGGTCAAATAACCAAAAAAAGAAGTTTCACGTACAAATAATATAAATGAGTAACAACGTCAG
Organism: Heliconius ricini; assembly: GCA_018231645.1. Classification (NCBI taxonomy): domain Eukaryota; kingdom Metazoa; phylum Arthropoda; class Insecta; order Lepidoptera; family Nymphalidae; genus Heliconius; species Heliconius ricini. The sequence goes on along the minus strand of DVQM01000383.1, from coordinate 8,932 downwards.
TTAACGTCAACCTACAATTAAGGATATTTTCATTATTACTGAGAACTGTATGGGGAAAGCCGAAGGGGAACGCTTAATCATTCTATTCGTTGAACAAAACAAAAATGAACTCTGATGTAACGAAATAGTCATGGGGTTCTGGTTCTGATTTGCGTGAAATCCGCTAACTTTAACTATTTTATTATTGAGTCGGTAAAGTTGTATTAATTTTTCACTGTTGAGAAATGTACTAAAATGTACTAAAATAAAAAAATACTTTCTAATACAAAATAATAAATCTAAAAAATAATAAAACCAATAAAAAATAACCTGTGAATTGGCGCCATGTCTTCTAATATAATCTTTGCCACAAAACAAACAAATCGATTAAAAAAGTTATAAAATATCCACTGAAATTTAAAAAAATCGCGACGTGTCAATGTCATTACCACTGGCCGCTGTAACGGTAATGCACGCATGACACGTGTGTACAGTATGGTTGACAAGTCGCGGCCGCTTTGAAGATAGCTGTAGATAGCTGCGCTGATTTGATTTTTCTTACTTTATACTACTTTCTTTCCGAATGAACAGTGCGCAAAAGTTCAGAGAGCCTAACTTCAGGGCGGCAAAGACTCGTCAATCGTACTACAGCACGGTAGAGGCACGAACTAATATCGTAAAGCTGGTTTAATATAGAAAAAACCTTACATTTGAAAAAAAAACTTTGTCTTAGATATTACATTACGTTAATCAAGCTAGTTTTATAATATACACGACAGTGGGTACAAATTCTACTGGACCAAATTTTTTTTTATTAATATTTAAGGTTTAAGTAAAGTGTGACTCAATCCAATAAATACTCTTTACGCTAACTTGCTTGATAATCAGACCGGACAGAAAAAGGTGTATACATAAAACAAATTATGTATTTTTAATCAAAATACAAAATTTAAGCTACACATTGTATCCCGCAGTCAGCAGGGTAGGCAGAGGGAACCTAGTGTTAAGACACTACGTTCCACACTTTCTGTCAAATTCTGAAGGCATTGCGTGTTGAGTGGCAGAACTCAACGCCGCGCTTTGCCTCGACACCAGCGCGAATAAGTAGAAATATCAATTTAAGTAAATATTTCATAACCTCGAGTGAGAATCGTATCCACAAGCAGTCAGTCTTAGTCACTAGAAGAAATTATTTAAAATAAAAAATAATAAACACAAAGAAGGTGATTTAATTCAAATTAAAATCAAAGTAGCCTTCATTAGCATTACTTTAAATTTATAATTAAACAACGAAACAGGTGTTAGTTGTAAGTCGGAGTCATGACAAAGTGAAAGGATGCTTTCTCTATTTAAATAAGTCATTGAAATAAATATTTCTTATAGATTTAATCACATGTGAGGAAGCCAAATAAAAATATGAAAAAAGAAAAGCAGATTCACTTTTTATCCCGCATAGCATTACGGGATACACCAAAGGTCAGAATAGAATAGCTTCCCACACACCGCCTACTTTTCGAGACGTTTTGTTGACTGACAATACTCAACGCCATGCATTGTCTACCAGAGGGGGACTCGGAGTCTATGAACCTAGTGTTAAGACACTCCGGTAATATGAAATTAATACAAATAAACATATACATTCCCCTGAGTGGAACTGAACTCACAATCGCCGCATCATCAAAACCTATAAGATATTTCCCAATCACAATCCTAAAATAGGTACAGAACCCTCTTGGCGCTTGGTCGGTTTTTTCTTAAATACATTAATAATATAAACATTTCTACATTTGAAGCGGGCGTAGCCGCACGGGGACCGCTAGTCTTCAATACAGATGTTAGCTGTGTTCAAGGACGTCAATTTCTTCTTTTAGTCTTTATAAAAGTAAATAAATATAAGTAAAGGCGGAATGCCCTTTTAACATTACTCGGCATCTTTGAGTGCCGTTACACTTGTATTATTAGTTATTCTTTTTAGTGTCCCTCTATAAATTTTAGTCAAAATTACTAAATGTACAGACAAAATATTTTTACAATCTTATTATATATAGAGATTATTTTCTTTGACAAAATACATGCGAATACGCTTAAAATCTCATCTTTATTTATGTGAATAATAATAGCATAAATGTAATTTATTTTTAATGTCCTACAAGTTTTTTAATGTATTGTATGATACAATAGCCCAATGCATTGGCCCTTTGGTTGATCAGTTATATCTTATGTTATAGTATAAACGTCACCGGCAATCTGTATAATTTATAAAATTATAAAATAACACATGCTTGTCTACAGTGTAGGTTAGGTTCGTAATTTTTAAGTTTAAAAGTTTCTACACTAACTTGCATTTAACACTGAACCTAATATGGCGGGTCTAAAATTAAACTTTGTGTCAGAATTTCTTCAAAATATAACTTCGCCATTCGACTTTTATAAAAAAAATACAATAGATATATTTTTCAAGAATCATACTCTTCTCTTATTTATTATTTTAGCGAGAAGACATAGTTAAGTAATCTGCCCTAACTACCGCAAAGGGGTATCTTGATTTGTATTTCTTGTACTATAAATTGCTGTATGGAAAATGTTGGTATTGCGTGATAGATTTTGCTGCATAGTGATGTCTTTGTCGTTGGCTGAGGGATGAAAAGCCAAGTTTATCCTATTCCAAACGAGTAAGTTAATCGAAGAAGAATTCTTATTTCATAATTTCACAATTTTTTTATCTAGAAAATGTCGAAATATTCCAATAAATATAAATAAAGTGGCTGCATAGGCTCTATAAATATTTGCTGATTGAAAAGGTACCTCGAAGACTACCAGGTCCACAAATTAAGCCACGTGAGTCGCAGAGGGTTAGGTTAATCATATTCTATTCATCATTTTCCAATCACATCTCCATATATAATAACTAAAAAAACATTGATAACCATTATGTCAATCCATTTAATTGTATATTCACTCGTAACTTTATAATTATGTAAGAACAGTGGAAAGTGTGTCATCGCCTTAACGGGGATGGTTAGGTAATGTGGGCGGAAGCACTAGAGGGCTCGAACGTGAGTGCAGTGGAAACGTCGTTTATGCTACGGTGGTAGTGGGTAAGTATTTTTTATAAACCTTTTTTTAGGTGGACTTGTAACTATGTAAAAAATTTAAAAAAACTGAATTTGAAGGCAACTGTACAGTATGATCGACGAGGTGTGGCCGCTTTAAAGTTAGGCTTTCTGAACTTTTGCGCATAAATCCTACAATAAAATATGCGCCGAGATCTGTTACTTAAAAAAAGTCTTTTTTTGTTTAGTCTTTTAAACTGTAGAAACAACAAACAAAGGCAAAAGTAATGCTAATGACTGACCTCACCTAGGTCATGAGTTAAATTCCCAAATATGATACATATTTTTATGATTTCTTTAACATGTATTATATATCCCACATATAGCAGGAAAAACAGAAAGAATCTAGTGTCAAAAAACTGTCTCTCCACTTTACGGCGGAGCTTATCTTACCAGAGCGGGGAAATGTAGATAATCCACAATAAGACAATCCCTCGATTAGGCATCGAACACACAACCATCGTGTTTAGGTTCTCTCTACATAAATAACATGACCTTAGATTGAATCCACAACCAATATGTGTACATTTAAACTGATCTACAACGGCCTTAATACAATTTTTTTAGTTAGTATTTTCACAATACACGCCTAATATATGAACGTATGCTAATTAGTCATCGTTCATATGGTTTCTAAACGATGTATCACGTTAAAAATATGCTATCTATATACTTATGTATAAAAAGGATATTTTTTTATCTTTAATAATACAATGTCTTGACTTACACAATACAATGTCTTGAATGTCGACGGAAAGTGGGGGACGGTGTTTTAAAACTAGGTTCCCTCTGCCTACCTTGCTGTTTGCAGAATACAGCGTAAAGCTGACTTGATTTTAATTTTTAATGATTTTTTAAAAGCAAATAGACAGGACATTCCAAGTCCTTGACGAACTCTGATCTTAACTGTGGGTTACCTAGATTTTTATATATGATATTTTTTAATTGGAACCAGTAGTTCCCGAGATTGACACGTTCAACCAAACCAAATCGTTAGCTTCATAATTCGGCTATCCTGAACCAGGCAATATAAGTTTTTAATTTTCATGTAAATAAGAATATTTTTAGTATTTAACATATTCTTGAGTGGGAATTGAATCTGGTTTTAACATACCTGTGACTCGATCGATCAAAAACGGTTCACCCAGTCGAAAGTTCTAGGTAAAGTTAACATAAAAAAAAATACAGTCGAATTGACAACCACCTTATCTTACAGAAGTCGGTCAAAAATGCCTTTAAATCGTATCAAATATTGGTAGTTTTTACGCCTATCGTGTACAGTAGGCGCGTCGTTTGGTTTGCTAATTGCGCCATAGGATAACTTACAGTCTGTGTCATGTTTGTATTCTATTTTCCCCATAAAATTTAGAATAGTACACTTTGAGGTCTAGCAACTGTTAGTACATATTTGGCAAGTTAAGTTTGTTTAATTAAGTACTGTAAAGTACTGTAAAGTTAACTTTACCTAGATTATACATTTTTAAACTAGAATTTGTAAATATTACAGTAGTAAAGTAATAAGTAAAAAAGGCCAGTCGTGGCGCTGTGGCAGCGGCGAAGTGTGACTGTAAAACTGACTGGTTGTGGGTTCGATTGCCACTCGAGGAGATGAAATATTTACCGAAATTTATATTTTCATTTATTCATTTTGGTGTCGAGGTTAAGCGCGGCGTTGAGTTCTGCCACTCGACACGCAATGCCTCCAGAATTCGACAGAAAGTGGGGAACGGAGTGTCTTCTCCGTTCCCCACTTCCCTCCCTCCCTGTGTGCGGGATATAGCGTGTAGCTGATTTATTGATTTTTATTTTAGTAAAGTAATATCAAAGATTGTAGTGAAATCAACCTACGAATTCCATTACTTTTGTTACCTTCACATGTATTCGTAAACATATTGGCCGTAGGAGTATTGGGTATCGCTGTTAGATGTATTAGACATTAGAGGAAGAACGGAAACACAAAAAGGTGAAAACACAAAAATGTGATATTACAAACAAATCATAAATTGGTGGTATTAAAGTGGTAGAAAAATATTTACGACTACTAATTTACGATTTGTTTGTAATATAACATTTTTCCCTATAGAGGAGTAAGCAGATGGAACCTAATGTTAGGAAAATCTGATCCTACACGACGAGATTTAAGAACTAAGTATTGACAGTAAAAACATCTTAAAATGTAATAAAAATAAATTATAACCATTTCAAAGCTTCCTTAAAATACATTACACAAATACAAGGCAACATTCACGAAGTAACTAAGCACTATTAAGGACGATACGCTCATTTGAATAGATAAGATGACGTGACGGTATTACAATTACAGTACCTTCGTGTGATCGTTGCAAATATAGGTATGTAGATCACAGTTGATACCTATGAATCATTGGTGTGAAACCGTAATGATGAAGCACGGGTTACGCATTCGATTGCTTAAACTTCAAAGTATTTAATTAGAGGCAGGAACTTCCCTCCAAGGAGGATCGAATTAATTATAAAAAAAACGATTTACTACTTTATACCGCACATGACAGGGTAAACATAGGGAACATAAAACCTCCATTCCTACTAAGACACTTCCGTTCAACACTTTCTGCTGAATTCTGAGGGCACTGCGTGTTGAGTGTCAGAACTCAAAGCCACGTTTTGCCTCATTGTCAGAGCAGAGAAAATTAAAATAGTGAACATTTATTTCCTCGAGTGGAAATCGAACCCAGAACCTGTCGCGTTAACAGTGACAGGCTTGTGCTCCTGCGCTAACTGACTGACCTTGCAAACACCCTAGCAACCTCGATCCACACATACCTCTGTAAATAATACACCATTGTGAATTATTTATCACAGTTCGGATGAGAAATCGTTAAAATGGACAAAAATAAACAATAGATAATTTACTTTGGGCAATTAACGGTTAGTGTTGGCGGGTTGTGATACTATCTAGATATATTATGAATACTGTTGACTTGAGTGGACTAAGCGCGGCGTTGAGTTCCGCCACTTATTGAGTGGCATGATTGCAAAATCTGGCGGAACGCAGCATACAGCGTAAAGGCGGAAAATATAATAATGCAATCATTATAAACTTGGAGAATTGGGCGGGAGAATGAAAACAGTGCAAAACTCCGAGCAATAATCGAATCCACAACCACTGCTGTCCTTTTTATTTACTTTTTTTTTCTAAGAACTTAGTATTAAGACACTCCGTTCCCATTAACATACTTCCATTGGCCGGCGGAAAATGGAGAACGGAATTCCACTAACCAACAAATTCTGGAGGCATTGCGTGTAGAATTTCGGAACTTAACGGCGCTTTGCCTCGTCACCAAAGTGAAGAAAATAAAAATAATTAATACACCGAGTGAAAATAGAGAATTACAATAGGATCATCAACTAAATTGGTATATATCGTTAATGTTAGGTTAATTGCACCTGGCTAGGCTAGCTATCTAGATTTCGGTTAATAAGATATTTCTTTCGATAAGATTAACCTAAGGTTGCACCTTGTAGGTCAGGGCTTAGCGCAAAAGGTCAAATACTACGGTATAAGCAGTAAATTTTTTGTCTATATACGTATATGAAATGATATCCTCATTTCATTGGGTCTGTCGTGGCGCAGGGGCACAAGTGTGCGGCTGCAAACACGAAGGATTGTGGGTACGATTCGCACTCGAGAAAATGAAATATTTAATATTTCTTTTATTATTAATTATTATAAAAAAAAACAATTATTTTTGTGTTCTCATAGAAACATTTCACTATCCTCTTCCTCTTTTTTTGCGTTGAATGGCGGAATTTAACGACGCGCTTTGCCTCATTACCAGAGCGAGGAAATGAAAATATTACATATTTAATTTCCTCGAGTGAGTATTGAAGCTATGGTTTGGTAGCCTTGTACGTTTAACTAATGCTTCAAGGTAACTACTGTAGGGTAGAAGTGAGTTATAAATGTAGCGTGATAGGTCCCATATACCAAGGTCGATATTTTATGATATGTACAAACTTAGATGGGGAAAATATGTGTTGAACACTTAAGTTGTGTAATACTGGAAAGTATCGAAATTGCTTTTAACAAAATCTATAAATAATAAAAATCTTTTTACTAGAGGCCAGTTGTGGCGCAGGGTCACAAACTTTTGGTAAACGCGACCTGTCGCGAAATCGAACCCACAACCTGTTCGATTTCCATTCGAAGAAATATTTAATATTTTGATTTCCCATCCCTCTGGTAACGAGTAAAAGCGCCTGCCTGAAGAATACGGCGGAAACAGAGGTGTTTTAATGGGAACGGAATATCTCAACACTAAATTCCCATGTTCCCTCCTATCCTGTTAAGTACATTTGCATCACAGCGTGAAGCTATGAAAAGAAGATCCACCGTGGATGCTGTATTTAAGATGAAAAATCTAGACTTAACAAAAAATACTGTCTATAGTACATTGACAACTTTAGTACCGTTCGTAACGTAACTGTTGCATCAACCAATACTCACTGATGCCATTCTAATATAGCTCTTAGTACATCAAAATAAAGTCCACCATCTGATGGGCCGCGAACTGATATCGGATGTTGTAATAATAGGTGTGCAGAATCAGAGCTGGCGAGACGTGCGTTGAACTTTTCAAATCAAAAAAATTATAGACACTATGAAATTAATTTGAAAGTTGGATATTTTTCACGCTGTATCCTTTCTAAAATAGGTTATGCAGAAGAATCCTACAAGGGAAAAAGATCATTCCTCCGAGTGGGAATGTTCACACATGACAATTACAGTCAGACGCTATGAAAAGACGCCGCGCTTGCTCTTGTTGCAGACTTGGTACTGCCCGTAAATATTGTTATATATTTTTATATCAGCTGTATAGCTGTATCCCGCACACAGCAGGGTAGGCAGAGGGAACCTAGTGTTAAGACACTTCGTTCTTCATTTTCCACAGAATTCATGAGGCAGTATATTGAGTGGCGGAACTCAACGACGCGCTTTGCGTCGACACCAGAGCGAAGAAATGGAAATACATATAAATAAATATTTCATTTCCTCGAGTGGGGTCGAACCCACAACCAATACATTGGCCTGATTGTTGTACGAAATTGTTAGGCGATAGCTTTGGGATCGTTTTTCACTCATGTCAGATAATATTATGAAATAGACAATCTGTTCCACCTCTGCTTCGCCGTTTATCTTTATACGTAACAATTGATTTTCTTTTTAGAAAACAAGAGGCGCCTCATGCTTTCCTGTTCAAATCCCGTTACGTTCAAAACTTTATGTTTACTTAAAAAAAGATTTTTTTTTCTAAGTATGTATTAACTTTAAAATTTTTAAAAATTGTATATATTTTCAAGTTTCTACTTTAAAGCTTAAAAAACGTCTAAAAATATTTGTTGTGCTCTGACGGCGCCTGGAAATGTCAAAACTCCAATACATTTTTATGTGCACATCAAATATACGCGAACGTATAAAACTAAACGTAGTATACGTCATACAAATGGTCGTCGACGTCACATAAACTGAACTAGCAAAATTTTATAAGAAACTTACTTAATTTTTTAGTACAGTTAATGTTGTTAACGAAAATATTTTAACTTACAATAAAACAAAGAGAGAAAAAATTGAAAAATAGATAAAAAAATGATGTCTACCTGAATACGTCTGAGAGGCGAAATCCAACATCGCGCTTTGTCTTATTTCTAGAGCCAGGAAATGAAAATAATTCAATCGCCAAGTGGGAATCCAATCAACGACCTTCACCTTTACAGTAAGAAGCTGTGACGCTGTATTACATAAAAATCTCTCTCTCTCTCTCTCTCTCTCTCTCTCTAAGAATATCAACTTACTTTAAAAA
>DVQM01000382.1:0-18232 GCA_018231645.1 Heliconius ricini | reverse complement strand
TAACACTAGGTTCCCTCTGCCTACCCTGCTGTGTGTGGGATATAGCGTGAAGCTATTTTTTTTTTTTGTAATAATATGATTTTAATATATTTTATTCCCATCAATGAAATATTTCCTAAAGATTTTCTTACTATTTTCCAGGGCGGAGAAATGTAAGGAATTAGCTCGTCTGCTACGGGATTTTGCGCGTTTATACCGATGAACTGTGAGCCTTCAACCGTCGCCCTACGACCGCTACGAGCTACATCATAATTGGTCTAGCATTTTCGTTATATACATTTTGTATGTAATTATACCTTATTAAAATTAACTTGTACTTTAATGGAGGTTATAATGTAGATAAAACTGTCTATTGAATTGTTTTTTTAGCTTCACGCTGTATCCCGCATATAGCAAGGTTGTCAGAGGGAACAATCACGCACCCCCCAATTTTCTAGACATTTCGTGTCGAGTTACGAAACTCACCACCGCACATTGTCTTTTTACTAGACCCGAAGCTACAACCGTCGCGGTTATTGTAAATCAAATATATAATAAAGTTTTGAAGCTGAATGTTTCAATTTATCTCATATCAGAGCAATAATAATAAAAGTATTGTTAAACTTGTTTTTTCCTAATGTTTTGTAAAGGAATGTCACAGGTAAGTACAGGTGGACAATGGAAAATATTTTTGTTATATTATAATTTCTTTATTTGAAATGTGATAAAACCTCAGCTAAATTGTAAATATTTATTAAAATGTTTACCTTTTATACTTCTTTTTGTTCATTGTCTCCCTCTACTCTAGTGAAATTATGCAGTGTTTTCAAAGTATCTTTTTTTTTATATATAAAAAAAAAATAAAAAAAGTTATTCAACCTCAAGCTGCCTTATATCCAAATCTTCTCTAACGACCGTTCTCAATGTTTGCAAAAAAGCAGTAGAAATAAAATAAATTAATATAAGTAGTTCCCGAATTAAGGTGGAATGTGATTCCGTAAAAGAGCCGTCACGCACCCTATTTCGCTTGATGTTCCCGACTTATTGTTACAACTATGAAGTAAATTGCGCCACACAGTTTTTTATATTTTTTAAAGTGTAACTCACACACACTATGGAACGGAGCACGAGACTAAAACTCGTCTCGTGTAACTATTACCATTTATTGAGAAATTATATATAGTAGAAAGAAAATATATACATATATTTGAAATCTCTCAATAGGCTGTTCAGTTGTTGCCTCCCTTATCTCTACAATTGTCAGTTATTAAGTTTTGTTACAATTTGTTTAATTTTAGTTCTAAGGTAATCAAAGCACGATTAGTATTTTTTTTAAGTTTTTTACTTAAATGCTGTTAACTCGTTTGTTTAGGTTAAAAATTAAAACATTTCAATGTCTTTATTGGTAAGCCTTTTACCTTTTTACTCACTTGCAGAGGAAGAGGTTAAGTTTATAGCATGTATCTGGTATGTATGTAATATTCTTTATTATCTTATAACACCAGAAGCGCTGAACAAACTTTACAGGTATCTTAGCAGTCCAAGTGATCTTAGATAGATAACGGTAAAAATATTAAACATGGCGGCTGTACGACGCCATTGTACTTAGTGATCAAAATAAAGGGCTCAACACAAGGATTTCAAAAAAGTATACCATGATTATCATAACCACAACCACAATACTATTAAAAATAATACAAAGAGAAAGATTAAAAATATGAATACGCAGAGATAGTAGCAGTAGCCTACTCTTGTGGATTGTAATAGCGTGTTCAAATCCTCTCGATATTAACTCCTTCAATTACTAAATCGTAACAATAATAAAAAATATTATAAAAAACAAAAACAAGCCCAATAGTTCTTTAGTATTAACAGTCGCTTGAATTACAACTTTCACTTAAAACATTTTTTTCAAAAAAAGATGTTCCACACACACATTTACATGCATTTATTAATACCGTCTCTATGTTTCTTATTATTAACTTTTGAGATACGAAACCCTAAAATTGGTCCCTTTCTAATCGTAATTTTAAATTGCCTTATTTTCTTTTATACTACACACAATAACGATAACTTAACTACAACACTTAGTTTTATCGTTGTAATCCAAAATCTTTTAGAGTCAGCACTGTTGATATCTTATATTTGCAATGTATGAGTTTTTAAACTATGCACACCAAAAGATATCTTATTAGAAATAACATATTTGCCATCGGAAGATTATTTAAGTAACTGAAACTCGACAATATTACTATATCATTACTCGAAGCTCTTCCGAAGAAAGGCTAAGAGCGCGTCCTATAATAAAAGAAAAAAAGCGGATTCAAGCATCGCTTACGCTTCGTAAGCGCATCGCCAAATTGAATGGAACACTATATATAAGGCCAACTTTACCATCATTAGTACTCTTAGTCTAAAAATATTACTTTCAGTAACGCCGATTTGTGTGATCGATATCAGATATCGGCAAGCTGTAGCTCACTAAATCTCAAAACCTCTAGTACATACTGTTACAACATACAGACACACCACACATACTACACACTACACGATATATTATATGTTAATAAAAATAAACATATATTTTATGTTCATATATCTTTTATTATTATTAATATTACTTCTGCACACACACACACATAAAAAACTATAATACAATATTTAAATAAAAATAAGTTGTGAACTATAACAATTATTTCTTCTTACTACTCTTAGGACTGGACAAGGTGACAAAGTTGACTCGTCTCGGAGCTTTAGGGCTCGGTGCTGATTTTAAACTAACTCCTTGTTTGACGTCAGTCACTTTTGCCTGTTTCAAGAAATTACTGGGTGGTGAAACATTATTGCTCTTAATTTCATTTGAATTCCCACCATTCTTCTCTTTAGGTGAGTGCGTTTCAGATTTTGTACCTTCTGTTTCTTCATACACTAATTTTATATCTTCACTGTCTTCTATAATAGTTATTTCATCTTCTTTTGCAATGGGCTTTATAATGTCGTTGCTTGAGTTGTCGGACCAAGATGGCATCGCCGTTTCGACCAAAACGTCTATTTTAACTGGTGTTTTTTGATCTTTGCTCTCAATTTTGGCTTTTTTAGGTGATTTTTCGCAGGGCGTTTTGAATTTAATGAATGAATCTATTTTTGATTTATGTTTAATTTCAATTTTTTTTGGTTCTTCTTCATTTTCGGTTGGTTGTTCGTCGTTAGTTTCCATGGGCTCTGGAAATTTTTAGATAAATTGTTTTACTAACGAGCGAATGTTGGCATAATGTATTAAGATTTAACCATAAATGTATAATTTTCATTATGTTTAGATTTTTGTAGATGCTAACTGCCAAATTTCAAAATTCTACATATCTATATCGTGTTAAAATACGCGTTTTCTTGCGATATAAACGGCCATATCTTTTTTTAAGTAAAATACGATATTTTTTTTAGAAAATTAAGGGACCATAGACCTAAGTATTTGGCTTAAATTTCCACATGGATATTTGTTATAAAAAATATAAGAATTTTGACGTAGTTATAGCAAGATATATCATATCAGATGATATGGCTTAAAATGACGACAAGCGTTTAACGAACAAAAGGTGCGGGTTCGAATCCCGTATATTAAAAATATATTTTTATAGCAAAAAAACACACACCAGCACATTCTTTAGTTTCTTCCGTTTCTTCGATCACTTCTCCAAGTTCCCCATCGCCAAAGGAAACAACTGAACAGAATCCGTCAGTACTGGAGGCTACTAATATACGACCATCTGGTGACCAGGTTAAGTCTGTTAATCTGGAATATTGAAATTAAATTGCTCAGCTCAGTGAAACTTAATCAGCAGAAAAAAATCAACTTTACTATCTGCCCCATATAGCAAAGTAGGAGAAAGGAATATATAATAAAGAAATACTCTGTTCCCCACACACTCAGCTCCGAGTTGAATACATAACCATCGCGTTTACATTCAAACACTGTCACATTGCACCACAACGGCTTTTACAATATCTTTAGTGTATGAAGACTTAATATTTTACAGATATATATATTTTCACATCAATATGTCAATAATAATATACATGTTATACTTTATTGCAACATCATATAACAGCAACAATTTAACTAAGAAACAACAGTATTTTTAAGTAACTACTAACTAACAGGTATTTTCCTATGAAAATATATGGAGACCAACATGGCACCTTTCCTTTGTCCAGCTTTGGTAAACAAATTTATGTGTTGTGTTCCATTACTTTATATATAATGTCAAGGAACATAGTGTCTTAACACTATGATACCTCTACCTACCACACCTACCGCAAAAAACTGCTTTTTTTATTAATAAATAAAAATACAATGGTAATCAGGACAATACCTGGTGTAATGAACATCAGAGAGTAGTGCCACTGGTGTTTTCTGTTGTGTATCATATAACAGTAACGATCGTCTCGTAGCCACTGCTAGTAACATTCTTTTAGTAGGAAATGCTGGTGCGGGGCCATCTTTGCGAAGTTGGTAGTAGCATGGCGACCACCGGGTCACTAGTGGCGGGTCTGCACACGGTAGGATACAGGCGGGTCTAAAAAAATATGGCTATCGTAATGAAATCAAATTGTTCTGGATTTAATATATTAACTTTGTTACTTTTCAAGTCAATCTATTGTATAGCTACTAAAATATAATTATGTATTTCTTATATACAGTACGGTTGTGTCATGGTGGGAACGCGGACGAAGGGTTTCGTACCAATTTCATAATTGAAGGTCAATGGATAACCATTTTATAAAATATACAAGAACTTTAACATAGCGGGATTAGACCCTACGCCTTTTTTTTACCGCCCAGGCGCCTTGACCACTAAGCCGTTCTTATCTTTCTCTCATTGCATATATGCTTATTTTATATGAAATGAAGTATAAATATAAGTTTGTATTTTTTTTTCTTTTAATATAAATATAAAACTATCAATTTTCGAATTAATTTTATTAATTATGACAGTAAGCTCTCACTTAGTGTCACATTTCATAATTTTAAGTCAATGACGAAGTATCCTATATGTTTTGATAGCACGGCAAATTTCAAAAGAAATAAAGCATAAAACATGCATAAATGGTCATATCTTTTAATTGTGTTCACTTAAAAGTTTAATTTTACAATGCTCCGAGGGACTTAAGACAGAGATATCTCTATACTTTAGAAAAAGAATCTCGACAAACATATAACAAAGTAATCGTATAAGAGTCATCATTTTGCCTTTTCAAATAGGGAACCCTAAAAAGGCAATATTGTATGATAGAAAAATATTTTGGATAATTATGTAATACAGGATATTTTTTTTGACAAAATTTAAGACTATGTATTTAATGTTTTTTTATAATTATTTTTTTTTATCTTACGTAAAAGATACTTGCATAAAATACAATATAAAAATGAAATACAAATTAACTTGAATAACTTACGCTTTCAGGGAATATCTTGTGTAAATATAAACAGCATTAATTGGTTTTATGTCAAATTTTCCTTGCTCAGGCTCAATTCTGCCAGCCGGAACTAAAATGCAACAAAACATATTTTTAAATAAGAAAAAACATATTTTGTATGTTGAGTGGCGGAAATTAGCATTGCTTTGCTTTGCCTTTCAAGGAAACAAAACTAGCTATATGCATAGTTTCAGTCAGTAGCAGATAAATATAAAATATAATTAAAGCTGATATTTAATAAAATAAAAAAAGTACAGACAATATGTCTCTAGTGATGATTTAAAATATATATATATGTTTTCAGCTTCATCTAGACTTTCCCCTAAGTTGTTATGTAATTCTATTCCCAATCCTTTACACAGTTCTAAAGACATTGTATGTTAAATGGCAGAAATCAAAATCCCTATTTGTCTTGTTACCAGTGCAAGTAAATGAAAAGATTGGGGGAAAGCCCCCATGTGGGAATTGGACCCAAAACTGTCGCGTCTACAGTCAGACACTGTGGCACTGCACTTCGACGGCTTCTAACTCATAAATATTTATACTATAAGCATATAATTAAAAATAATTAGACGCTATATTTACCAGCAATAAGCAATCCATCAGGGCTGAAATCCAACCTTCTATAATATGTCTGTAATGTATCATCGTAATAAAGTCTAACACTGGTGCCGTGCAATGGGTGCTCTTTTGGAAATGGTAGAACTGCCTTACTGCTCCGAGACACAACTTTTTTAGTTGATACATCAAATGTACGGAACACTCTAAAAGAAAAAAATAAATTAAAATAATAATAATCCTTTTTCTTTTGCTTATTGTTTTACCAAACTAACAAAATGAAAACCTCTTTATTATCACATATGTAGATACACTTTTAAGTTGTTTATTAAGCTAATGTTACATAGTAAGCTATGTAACATTAGCTTAATAAGCTACTACTTATTAAGCTTCACGCGATCTCTTCCTTATGATATGCGGAGTCAGCTTAGCTGAACGAATCCGCAATGAAAAGATACATAGAATGACAGGTACTAGCGAGTGATAGAACAAATCAGTATTGAAAGAATGGCAAAAAATATTTATGAAGGCATAGTGAGCGGCAAGAGAAGATGGGGGAGACCTCGGTTGACCTTTGAAAACACAGTATCAATTATACTGGAGGAAGGTCACGTAAAGAGCATGAAGACCTCCTAGGCATGTATGGAGAGGTAGATGACAATACACAAGGCGGAAGAGGTATGCAGAGACTATAGCATTTAGGGCTCCCTGCTCTCTGGCTACCTTGCTAGAGATAAAGAATATTAACTGTCATAAAATGGCAAAGTGTGGTGCTGGGTTCCTCCACTCAACATGAAATGCCTCTAGAACTCAGCGGAGAGTGGGGAATGGAGTATATTAACACTTGGTTCCCTTTGTCTTCTAAGCGGTTTTGATTTAATTCATATTTTTAATTTACATACAAATTTAGAAAATCATAATTTTATTAAATGGTTGGAATCTGTAACATTGTTATATAGCGCTCGGTGTCACAGGCGGAAAACTTATTTAATATTATATGTCCGTCTGATAGGCGGCCGATCGCCAAAAAATACTGACAAAGGAGAGATCGGGTGAACAGCGCCGGTGGGAAAGGAATTTCTTCTTTTCCCACACTTATTATTCCATCGTGGAGTAATTAAGTCGTAGGTTAAGTTAGATTAATTTAGGTTTAAGCAGATTATTGTTTTTCCAACATTGAAGGCAGTAATCTTAGATATAGTTTAGTTTTAGATTTAATTTGTGTATTTTAATTTTAAAATTTTATTAGTATAAATTTAAGATATAAAAATCGTAGTTTCTTAACCCTCCAACTGCAGCCTTTGTAACTATATAGTATACAATGTAATGTAAGAAAAAATTATCTATTTATTTATAGATTGCATTATCATGAAAATTTTGCTTTAGGAAATAATACCAGAGTTGAAGATTAGACTATTTTTGGTGATAATTGTTATCAGTCTTGGTGATGAGTGACATGACTATCAGATTCTTACATTCTAGATAGGAAGCCGCATAAGCATGGGAAAACTAAAAAAATTAAAGTAGTGAAGCATTTCTTAAAATAATAGTTTTTATTATTTTGAGTTATGTTCCACTACTTTGATTTCCTTGTAACTTGAAGCATAAATAGCTAAATAATATCTAAACCTCAATTTTTTTGCAATGTATAATATCCCAACATAAAAGAAAAACAAATATAATAAGCTTATAGATAGCAAAATTAAGTTTAATTTTTTTAAAGATATCTTCAACAGATACCAAAAGAATTAACTTTAATGTTAATTGTTGTTTCCCCCATAACTTTAAGAAGAAATATAATAGGCTAGACCTTTTGTAATTTGATTTATTTATAACTCATATTTGTATCTGTCATAGGACAGGTGTCACCTTAATATTATTTTAATACTAGGAACCCAATGCAATGCAATGCTTCAACCATTTAAAGTTATTGTTATATAATAATCATTATATAAATTTTAACATAAGATGTAATTGTTGTAATATTAGGAAGAAATACTTTTTCTTTGGTACCTTTGTGTACCTCTATACTTCTATAATTAAGTAGTTGATTTAAATTGAGAAAGTAAAATAAAACAAAAGTTTAATAAGTTTAATAATAAGTTCAATCCTCACTCAAGGAGATGAAATATTTATATTTCCATTTCTTCTCTCTAATGTCAAGGCTGTGCAGTGTTAAGTTCTGTCACTCAACATGCCTCCAGAATTCGTCAGAAAGTAGGCATTGTCTTATATATTGTTTCCTCTGTCTACCCTGCTGTGTGGGGGATGCAGCGTGAAGCTGATTTTGAAATAAAACGAAATATACCTATCAGTACTTGCAGAAGCTATCAATTGTCCTTTGGGATCCCAAGCCACTCCTTGGACAAAGCCCTTATGGTCAGTTACTATGGAGTTATATCTTCCTCTTTCTATGTCCCATACTAATAGCTTGTTGTCCACAGAGCCTGAAGCAAGTTGGGTGGATAAACTGTTCCAGCTTAAGTCTAGGATATCTTCCATGTGGCCTCTGAGTGTCTAAAAAACAATTTATATGGATATAATATGTAATAGACACAGTATAGGACTGTAAGTGAGGAGATTATGGGTTCAATTCCTATTTAAGAGAATGTATTTATATTTCCACACTTCGGTAACAAGACAAAGCACAGCACTGAGTTTCCACTCAACATGTAAAAACTTGAAAATTGTTCATTATGTGGTAGTAATTGTTGAAATTATTATTATTATATAAATTATTATATTGGAAGTAATTGTCAAATTAAATTTAAAACAAATTTATTAATTCAAATATACTGTTAATTACCTTATGTATAACCCAACTCTCTTTATATTGTTCCTCACCCTCAATGGATGGCGTAGGTTCCTCGAGTTTCTGTTTCCATACAAATATAATAGATTCATCATCGCCAGACGCTAAGTACTGACCATTTGGAGACCATCTAACTACATTTACTGCTTTCTGATGTCGTGTTAGATCGGCAGCTACTTCTAAATTAACAGATCCTGAATCTGTTATTGATATGTACCATATCTAAAATTTAACAAATATCATTAAAATATGTACCTGAAAATAAGAAAAAATAGGCCATAGGATGTATATTGAATACTTACTAAGACGTGAGAATCCGTTCCCCCAGTAGCGAGACGTAATGGATCATTTGCTTTAGATTTTCGTTGAAAATTGACGCTTAAAACAGGGTCTCTGTTATGCCACGAAATTTCAGGAATAGAAAACTTCATTTTTTGTGTTCTTAGGCCTGGTAATAACTTACAATTGTTCTAAAATAAGTTCAAAGTATTTTATTAGCTGTAGAACAAGTACATTAGTACAATAAAGAAAACAAACTTTCAAGATACAATTTGTCAACTATTTTGGCGCGAAACGATTTTGTTTGTTTTTAAAGTATTTGGCACAGATGCTGGACTTAAAATATTACGTAAAAGCAATAAATACTGTAAGTATAGTATGGCCGTTCTCTGAAACGCACAATATTCAATTTCCTTGTGCTTACTCATTAATATAAATTACTTTAAGAATATGAATATCATGTTAAATACTAATCGTAAGCACTCACATGTCTATAACTTAAGCTTAAATATACTGATCCGCTATGAATAGGTCAATCATACTTTTCACGGTCAGAATGTAGAAGAATGAGTAAATGGATCGGTGATGAATAGATAAAAGATTTATAAAGGAAAAGTGAGCAGTAAAAAAAAGAAGGGGTAGACCTCGATTGACCTTTGAAAACACAGCACCAAAGATAGTGGAGGAAGGTCACGTAAAAAGCATGAGTACGCCCCAGAGGACTTTATATATATGAAAAGTTGACGCCACTGTCGAGGTGAAAAAGGTTTGGAAGATATGTTTATTTTTATTTTCGGAAAAGAAAATCTGTACTATTAGGTTTGAGAAACTGATTAAAATATTTATTTTTAAATTAAGATATAATTTAACTTATTTTATGGAATAAGATATATTGTTCTGAAGCGTATTTAAATATATTGGCAGTTCTCCAAAACGCTCAAATTTCAATTTTCTTGTTTACTCATTAATAGTAAATAATTTTAAAAAGATGAATATCATATAATAATTCAAAAAAGATGAATATATATAAAGTATATTTAGTGTACACAAAACATATACGTGTATATTTAAAGAAAAAACCTTCAAAAAATTGTATATTTTATGTGGAGATTTGGTGTGTTCTTAACTAATTTCTTTTCAAAAATATTATATAATTAGACTATATATTTTTTTTTCTATTTTAATGACATAAGAACATATTTAAAGTTTTTAATAATAAGTGCTTATAATTTACACAAAAATCGATCACAAAAAAAGTTTGTAAAAATAGGGTCACTGATCGAGCGAGCTTTTATTTTAAATATTACCACGAAAATATATTTATAAAAAATGTTTCGGCAATCGTGGTACTTATATTGACATTTTGAACTATGAATTTTGGATAATGAAAATCTGAAACTAGCAAATTTCATGTACTTTGAATGAGTTTTTCATAAAATGCTAATGTGTTTTATGTAAAAATATCATTGATCATTGATTATCAGTAAAATAGTTAATGATGGCAATGACGCTGGAAGAAAAGTAGCTGAAGACAATGATTATTAGTTTTAGGTCTGATTTCAAGCTGTAGTCCTGAATCTTAGACATATTTCTAATAGTACTAGTACTCACTAATGGGACATGTGATGAATTTTTAATGTTTAAGCCAGCTATGACTAAAAATTTACGTAGTAGCAAAATTTTATTCGTATATTTTTCTCAGCATCTCGTGTATCCACAACTTAACCTTAAATATACTGATCCGCGAGGAATAAGTCAATCATACTTTTCACGGTGAGAATATAATAAAACGTACGAACGGGTTTTGATAGAAATAGCAAAAAACATTCATGAAGAAAAAGTAAGCGGTAACTAAGATAGGGGGAGACCTCGATTGACCTTTAAAAATACAGCATTAAAGATACTGAAAGAAGAAAATCACGTGAAAAGCATGAGGACGCCCCAGATGGCATATATGAAAAGTTGATAATAGTGGACGAGGTGAGAGGTATATAGAGACCGTAGCGTTTGATTGGTTCAACTCTGTTGTAAAGAATCATTGTTGGTACCACAGCATCATTTTCCTACTGTTGCTTATCATTATTTTACACTATCGTCATTGTCCGTAGTAACACATTTTTTAAAAATTCGATTTATAAAATAAATAGAGGTTGTTCTTAGATGCCACTCCAATAAACGTGCATTATAATGTCCAAACTTACATCTCACAGCAAAATTTCAGCTTTACACGCTGTTTTAAAAAAGATATATTTTTTGGTTAAAAATAACAATTTTAGGAGAATTGCCAATAAGTATTAATTAATACCGCACTTTATTCTTTTGACTTCTCAAAATGCAAGAACTTGACTCATACATTCCTTACGAAAAAAATACTCTACTGTCAGTGTCAATTTGTTCACCATATCTTTCTTTTTAGTTTGACGTTTCGTTGGTTGATATCTGAAAAGGGCAAAATGGTGTGTTTATTTTTTAAAAATCCATTAAAATCTTATTTAATTATATAATTCTTAAACAATTGAATAGTGCAGTAGTTTAAGAATGTGACGATATTGAAAGTGCGGGTCATATTTTTATTTTGCGGCTTTTGTGTTTTTCAGGTGAACGTACCAAAACAGCGCAGGACTTACTGCAAAAAATGCAAAGTCCACAAGGTACACAAAGTATCACAGTATAAGAAATCCAAGGAAAGGCACGCTGCCCAAGGTAGAAGACGTTATGACCGCAAACAACAGGGTTATGGTGGTCAGTCCAAGCCTATCTTCAAAAAGAAGGTAAATATCGATTTTATAACCTTACTAATGTCATATGGGACATTCATGTAAAAATCAATTAACTCCTAACAACCAAAAAGAATGAGATTTATATTTTTTTATAAATTACCTTCAAAAATAATATAACTTTATATATAAATTAGATATATAGCTTTTATTTTGAAGGATACAAATTCAATTTAAAAAATTAATTACAAAGCTTTCGACGAAAATTTCGACACAGTTGATTTGTGTAGTGAATAGCGTTATATTATTCGTTTTTTGTTTTCTCTAGCTATAAAATTTTTTAATGTATAAATGTTCTTCATATTCAAATTTATATATATTTTTATCATAGGCTAAGACAACCAAGAAAATTGTGCTCCGTCTTGAATGTGCTGACTGTAAAGTGAGATCCCAAGTCGCACTTAAGCGCTGCAAGCACTTTGAATTGGGTGGTGACAAGAAGAGGAAGGGACAGATGATCCAGTTTTAAGCTGGTTAATAAATAAGTTTAAAATCTCTTATGCCTTTTCTATTATAGTTTAAGTGACCTAAATAAATACTTTATTTCATAGTTTAATTTCAGGTTATATACCCAACTAAACAAACATACAATGTTTCCTATTAGACATACTTTGTGTAGGTACTTAATAAAATTTAAAGATATGCTTAAAAGTACAAAATATATATATTTTTTAAATTTATGTAGGTTAATCTTTTTTTTATTTAATTAATTAACTATAAATGAACTACAAACTGTATCCCCAAAAAGTTTATAATTTAAGATAATAATTTATCTTAAATTCTAAATAGTTTCTTACTGCCTGATTGCTGTGGGCTTGATCCACACAGATATGATTATGTTAGAATTTTCTGCTCTCCCGGCATTCAGTTCTGTCAGTGCTACAAAAAAAACAATGCTTTCAAATCCAGTGAAAGGTGACCAGCATGTTCATGGGAAAAAAAGGGCAGCTGAACCAAAACTAATATATGTTTTATCGAGCTGTTTAAAAATCTCTATTGTGTAAAATAGTACATAATATAAATCATTTTGGAAAAATGTCCAATTTATTTTGTATGAGGCTAGTTATGCAGGAAAACAAAGTGTGACTGAAAAATCGACTGGTTGTGGGTTTGATCCCCACCCCTCTGCTTACCCTGCTGTGTGTGGGATACAGCATGAAGTTTTTTATTTTACTAAAATCTAATTGCAATTAGGTATTATAGATTATTTTATTTTTTACTAATTTCTATTAACATTGGGAAAAATAATAGGGCTTACTGTAACTTACATTGTTTAATAAAATATATTATAACAATTTCAAGCTTGTACTATAATAATTATAAAAGCTAGGCATTGAAAAATAGAGTATCACCAGTATAAAAACTTTGCAACAACAAACTTTATAAACTTTAATGAAAGACCTCTATCACAAAATTTTGTCTAATTCATTTGGATCTAAGCCTTCTAATGATATTTTTAGTTTAACTGCATCTTTTGGAACACCAACTTGCACCATTTTGATAAATCTTTCATATTCTGGTTTGACTTTATTTACAATAAAATCTGTATTATTAGAAACAGTAGCATTTTCAGGCATTACTGGTTTTGTATCAGTATTTTGTTCATCTTGGTTTTCTTCTGTTTCGGTTGTTACATTAACAACAATTTCATATTTTGTCTTTTCTGGCTCTTTGTGTACTTCAGGTATTGACGATAGCTAAAAAATATCACAAGTTCTAAAGGTTATCTGTCATATCCAAGAAAAGTATATTTGGTAAATTTTGTTTGCTTATTTATTAGTACAGTTGTAACAGATCTAATATAGTAACTTACTTTTGCTTCTAATAAAACCATTGTTGCATTGATTTTCTCTAATTTTCTTTCAAATTGCATCAATTTCTGTTCACATTGTTTAGAAAAATTATTTAAAAACTGAACAGTACTTATCACAAAATGATTTACAAAGGCCAATGTACGTTTTTGCTGCAATGCAGCCACCTGGAAATAAATGATTATGTCTAACATTCAGGTATCTAAGTTTTAATTATCGATTTTGCGATTTATGTTACAATAAATACCTTATTCAAATCTATGTTAGTAATTTCTTGATTCATAATTGAACTCATTTCCTTTATTATGAAATCTTTTTAGACGTATTTGCCAATTAAATTATCCTTATAATAAAAATAAAGAAATAAAATTAACTTATTTACATCAAAAACAAATTAAAGTTTCAACTTTCAACTCGTTGTCAATGTCATAATCACAGATAAAAAAATATTATTGAATAGAATATAAATTATACCATATATTCAAGTTAATAGACTCAGATTCTAAGGTCCCCAGACATACGCCATTTTAACAAAGCTGAGTTAACCCTCAGTACTCTAATATGTAAGTAAGACTATAACTTAGAAGTGGACCCCTTTCAGAGATAGCGCCAATAAAAAGTATCACTTACGTTAAAGTTAAGTGTGACTGTAAAAACGACTGGTTGTGGGTTCGATCCCCACTCGAGGAGATGAAATATTTACTTAAATTTATATTTCCATTTCTTCGCTGTGGTATATCATATAGACGCACAGCAGCCTCCCACAGCAGCCTTTCGGATCTCTCATTCATTCTCTTTGTCATTATTTTAGTATATATTTTACTATATAAATTAATGAAATTGTTTGCCATATTGGTTGCATCTGTTTCTGAACCTTTGCCTTTATACAAAGCATTATTTCTGTACCTCGCTCGGGACTGATAATCATCTGGAAACTCCCTGTTTTTCAGCGTAAGTAGCACTAAAAACAGAACAAGTCCAAGAATGTGGCCTTAACTCCATGTGCTTCTGCTGCTTATCACATTCTAGTCTTCGTATGAGATTTTCAACTTCTTGTATTTTACCATCGGCAATATAAAATTCGGCAAATCGCTGTTAATTTAGGCAGAGGCGTCATCATATAAATACATCTCCTTGTAAATTCTGCTCACCACTGTAATACGTGTGGCAAATTAGTAAACAACCACGGCAATCACTAAAATATCGGTAGAAATATTTTGTATTTTTCCGGAAGTTTTATCCTTTCCTTTTTCAGAATTTTCACTTTTCGTTTTTATCACTTTCGTTTGGTTCTGTTGAATCTTATTTTTTTTTCTTTTAAAGATTGATCTGAGGCCTTATGATCCCAATATGCTGTCTTCTTTTTCTCTGCTGTGTCTTTCATTTCATCATGCCAACATTTGTCGTGTTCTGTGGTAAAGCCTCGTCTTCATTTACCACACATTTCTGGTGCTGCTACCCTCACATCCGTCTTAAATATATTGGCAGAGAATATTTAAATATTTCGATTTCCTGTTTCACACAATTGGTCTAATATTTTGAAAACACTTTTCCAACTATTCTCTGATCGATGGATCTTGAAACTTTTAAGTTCTTATGCGATAATTTGATTCCAAAAAAACCTCGTGCGGCTGCCTCAAATTGAAACAGAACCCTTATTCCAGCAACGATTACGTATTTGTATATTCTCAGCACAATAACGCACGCGCCTCCATAACTTGACCTTAAAACACTAATACACTAGGAATAAGTCAATCAAAAGTATTTTCGCGGTATTAATGTAGAAGAACATAAGCACATAAGGCGAATGGATAAGTGATGAAAGAGTACAAAAAAGGTTTAAGAAGGAAAAGTATGTGCTAAGAAGTATCAAAGATACTCGAGAAAGACATGTATAAATATGTTGATGACAGTGGACGAGGTGAAAGAGGTAAGCAGGGACCGTAGTTTAGTGCTGCATTCTTCCTGATCATACCGCCAGGGATACAGTGTGAAGTTAAGTAAGTGTTGATATTTCACAGCAAAATTTCAGCTATAGACGTAGGTTTTAAAAAATACGTATTTTATAGTTTAAATTAACAATTGTATATAATTAACATTACCATACTCCATAGGCCATTTTAGTTCCTAGACAATTTTCAATATCATTGAATCATCAATATCAGCACTTTATTTGCATATAAATCAACGTAAAACAAAAGTCTTTTAAGGCTTTTACATTTATTGTTTTGTCTTCTTTATTTGCTATATTCGAGTGGGCCATTAAGTGTATCAAATTTTGAAGAATCATAATAAATCTAACGACGTTATGTACTGTGTGATGATTACAAATTATGTAATCTATATTTTTTAGATATTCATATAGTCTGTTGCCATTTATTTCACGTCAAAACAATGCTGTTATTTGTAATGGTTTTTTGGGAACTGTATTTTTCTCGATTTTAAAAACATTATTATAGCTCGAGAGGTTTATCGACCAATTCCCGTTACATCTTCTCTATTTTCTATTACATATAAATACAAATGTCAAAGTAAATTGTGCTTAATACTAATTACCCTGAAGCCATAAATTGGTCAACAACTAAAAGTAATTTTTACCCAAATAATCAACTTTAGTAAAGTTTTCTTGAGCATAAATTATCGTACACGGATAATTATTTTAATTGTAATCAAAAAAATAAATCATGGCTGGAGAAGTTGTTGTAGACGCGTTACCATATATCGACCAGGGTTACGATGATCCCGGAGTAAGAGAAGCGGTAAGTAAAATTTCAAATTTCCACTTAAAGTTACCAACATATCTATTGAATTCATTTAATAAATTCGGTGCTTATATATTTCAGGCTTTGGCCATGGTGGAAGAGGAGTGTCGTAGATATAGACCTACGAAAAATTATCTTGAAAATGCTGGACCCGAACCTAGTACAGCTTTTGAAACTGTAGCGTTACAAAGAGAGATGGAACGTGTTCAACAGCGTTTGCCTATGGAACCACTTTCTATGAAGAGGTACTGTATTATATTGCCTTCTGTGTTAGTAAAAATAATATGTAACAATATTTTACAAGCCAATTATATTTTAGATAATTATGTTCGATCATAATTATATTGCTTAATGACGCCAGTCGTGGCACAGCGGCACAAAGTGTTGCTGCAAAACCAACTGGTTGTGGGTTCGATCCCCACTCAAAGAGATGAAATATATATTTAACTTTATATTTCCATTTCTTCACTCTGGTGTCGAGGCTAAGCCTGGCGTTGAGTTTTGCCACTCAACATGCAATGCCTCCAGAATTCAGCAGAAAGTGGGGAATGAAGTGTGCGGGATACAGTGTGAAGCTGATTTATTTATTTTTTATAATTATATTTAATCTGTGTTTTATATAAATAAATAAATAAAAAACCTTTTATTCCTTGCACATTTAAAACAAAATACATTTCCAAATACTTATATTATAATCTTAAGTAATACATTTGGATTTATAATACATTTAGTTTGTTAGTCATTTTAGTGTTTAATTAACATTTTGAATCCTATTATTAATTTATTATTTTTATTGTGATCATTTAATTATAAATTAATTTTATCATTATATTACATTATAATTTATTATTATATTATTTTCATTATAAATTCAATTAGTTTCATTTCATTTTTGTATTATATTATGTATCTTTTATTTGTAATTATATTAATTTAATTATAAGTTCAATAGATAATAAAGGTTCATGACATTTTTGTTTTACATTATGTATTTATTATTTGTTATTATTATATTTATTTAATTATAAATTCTTTTTTATTTATATATTATATATAATTTCATTACCTTGGAATAAAAAAAACTTAATTAAATAGTTATATTGGGAAATAAAAAAAAAACTTAACATTAAATGATTATGTAGGCATGCAAAAACCACTCTCATGTGAGGGTAAAGGCCTCCTCCAAACTTTTCCATTTCTAGGTTTCTTCTCATTTCTAGATAAGGTTCTCACATTATATGTTCCAACGTGAAATAAGTTATTATTAGTGTGTATGGTATATGCAGGGTTTTCTGGAGGGTTTTGGTTGATCTTTCCCTGGGTGACCAACTGTAGTAGGAGATATAGAGTCTGAGGGGCCGTTCGCCATTGTGTTTCTGTATTATGTATTTTATATATTAATAATTATATCTAAAGACAGAATTGTCAGTTTCATACTGTATCCTGCATTGTAGTTGGGCAAAGCTGATAATAAAGAATATATACAACATTGACTGGTGAAACTTAAAAGTACAATTTTCCATTTAACCTGCTATTTTGCCAATTTACTTTAAAAATTGGATGGTGCAAGGGGAATAGGGTGTATGTAGGAAAATGTTTGTAGAGGCTAGCTGATAAATGGCTTAAAGTGAATTATTGATTTATATTTTTAATCATATATTTATTTTACTATTAAATATATATAGAGGCAAGTCGTGGCGCAGTGGCACAGAGTGTGACTGTAACACCGATTGGTTGTGGGTTCGATCCCCACTCGAGGAGATGAAATATTTACTTAAA
>DVQM01000381.1:0-18247 GCA_018231645.1 Heliconius ricini | reverse complement strand
GGGGTGAATTCTAAAAAACCATGAAACACGTGTTCAATTAAATATTTTTAAGACTGAATTTCATATTTTATAAAAATCAATGCCGATTTAATTTTTTTTCCATACAACCTTTCAACCTTTATTTCATCTTTCCTTTAAAGTTAAAATTTTTCAAAATCTCTTCTTAGTGGATGTCCAGAATACAAAAATAAACATATGCCCAAATTTCACGTTTCTACGCACAGCGGTTACGGCTGTGCGTGCGTCTTACCCCAGTCAGTCAGCACAAGTCCTTTTATATATATAGATCACTGATCTGTACATGGGAGATATATACGGCGTTGACGGTATTGTTAGTTATATTAGACTTACAGTTCGATCAACGCCGTATATATAATATAATATAATATTGGTCAAAGCGCTTGGACGGCTTCCAAAATGCCGTTTTTGCCACTTCCGACAGTGCTTCCTGATACATGTTTTACTCGATTTCACCTTTCTATATGAATTATAAAATAAAAAAATATATTTTTTGATATAATAGAAAGATAATGAAATTGATTATATGAATATGCAACTTCATTTACTTTGATTTTTTTTATTTAAAATAGCTATTATTTATTTAAAATGATATTTTATTATATTATAGATGCAAGCTCAACCACAAGTAGCCAATGTTCTAACACCGTCTGGACAGATACAACAGATACAAATCGCGTCGCTAGGAAATGTACAGGTTAGTTATTAATACATTTTTTTAAAGTTACATTATGTAACTATTCCACAAAAGATCACGTATTTTTGAAAAATGACTTAAATTTTAAAATGCTTGAGTTTCCTTAAAAAATAAATGTTAAAGTTTATATGAGATTAGTGTAATAAAAAAGATAACGACATTAAATAGTAGCTATATTGATGGTTCACTTTAAATTATATCTTGGGTGTGGTATTGATTCCTTTCTTCTTGTTCCTCTATGACATAAACACTATACATATATTGCTGAAAATATAATCTGGTTTTATTTTTTAACCATAACATACAACAAAAATTAGCTAAAGAATTTATTAAAAAAAAAGAATTTATTATAAATATAAGTGTATATAAAATGACATATCAATACTTTTTCTATCGTCTAATTACATTACGATAGACAAGTTGTGGCCGCCCTGAAGGTAGGTTTTCCAAATTTTTGCGCATTGTTCGGGCGAGAAGAAAATAATAAGAAGCAAATATTACATATATAGCTAATATGTAGGTTTAATAATATATAAGTTGAATATTTACTATGCTATTTGGTAATGGGTTTGGTTTGGTGCAGCAAAATGCGGCGCAAAGCGGTGCCGCCACACAACAGCAGCCAACAATTACATTGCAGGTAATCATTGTTATTCGATTTAATAAAAATCAATTTCATGATTTTTTTATTATTAATGTTATTAATGTGTGTGCTTATTTGTTTTTGTGTCGGTTTTGGTAATTAAATATACAGATACGAGTGACTTCATTAACAAAATAAAAACTTGTATGTTTTTTGCTAATAAAGGCTATTATTATCGTCACGATCTTACTTTGAAATAAATATATTTAAAGGTAATATTTAAAATAGTGAAGCTATCGTTCTTAAACAAATTCAAATATAAGTTCTATAATTAATTTTATATTCATTTTTAGATATCATATTTTTAGTTTAAAAAATTGCATGCGTTTTTTTTTATAAAATATAACTTTTTTAACATATATATATATATATATGACCAAGGCTTATTCTATGCTTAAACAACTTGCACTTATATCTTAAATAACTAACAAATCGCTAACATCCACGCTGCACGGAAGGCGGTGTCGAACCCCATGCAAGACAATTCATCACAAGCAATCATCACCAGCACGCCGCAAGGCCAACAGCTGACCGTCATTCCGTCTAGCAATGTGAGGACGGCTAACGTTGTACAGGTATCCGAGAGTGTGGGTACCGCAGTACATTAATATTAGGGCACAGATTATTAAGTAACGAGAGTATTGATTCTGTTAAGGACAATCTTTTTTATTGAATATATGATGAGTCTGTGTAAAGTTACTTGTAATTACTTAGATGACCTTAGCGAGAGATAAGACACTCAAATGAGTAATTATTATTAATTCACATTGTGGGTGTTGGTTACTAAATAGTGAGAGTGTGGTGGGTTTTAAATCTTTTTTTGGATTTATGTGGCTAATTTAAAGCTTTTCTTCTCATTTTGTAGTAGGTTTTTTTCTGACAGTAATTTTTATAATTTTGATAACTATATTTTTGGTTATATTTTGATATTTTAGGACATTTACAGAGAAATGCTTATATGTCAAAAAATTTTTATATTAACTTTACTGTTATTCCTATAATTGATTGAATAAATTGTTGTGATTACCAGATGCCAACACTAGGCGTGGGTGGGCTCAGTGGGGTACAACTAGTACCGACAGTGGGACTACCGGGTGCAGTGCAACTAGCGCAAATACCCCAGGCACAGCCGCAGGCACAACCACAACCAGTTATAGGTAAGTATTTTGTTTTAGAATTTTTTTTGTACAGTACGTTGGGTGAAAAAAATATCAAAAGCAAAAAAAGTCTTAATATCATATGGCGTAGCCGTTTAGACGTAGGTGGGTTAGTTAACTGTTGTACAATTGATACCAATAGTGACCAATTTTTAACAAATTGAAACCATTTCAGAAACGCCATTTCCCGGCCAGCAAATACAACAGGATCCAAACGAACCAGGAAAGTGGCAAGTAGTGACGGTCAGTTCGGGTTCAACTCCAGTGACTGAATGTGAAGCGAACAAAGCGAGAGCCGCCAGTCCGAGTGGGAAGAGATTGATGAAGCGAGTGGCTTGCACTTGTCCTAATTGCGATCAAGGGGAAAAGTGAGTATCCTACTGTTATTATAAATATGAAAGTTTGCGAGGCTGGATGGATGTTCGTTTCACTTTCATTTCAGAGTGAAAAAATGGAAATAATTTAATTATAATCATGCTTCGAAAATCGTATCCACAACCATCGTATATCCTAGTAAATAACATCGATATGTATATATTTAAGGTTCAAAACTACAATAAAGCATATAATAAGCTTATATTACAATAGCTTCTATATAATGTTAGTGGTAAGCCAGATTAAAATAAAATTGTCCTTCTCCAGTCGGCTGGTCGACCGTAAAAAACAACATGTCTGCCATATACCCGGCTGCAACAAAGTGTATGGGAAAACGTCACACCTCCGAGCACATCTGCGCTGGCACTCTGGCGAACGACCCTTCCATTGTAACTGGTTGTTCTGCGGCAAGAGGTGTGTTTTGTTTTTTTTAATATATTTTTAATTGAAATGCTAATTATTATGATGCAATGTCACTGCGGTAAACGATCCTTCTGTTGTAAATAGTTGTTCTGTGGGAAGAGCAATGTATTTTTACCATTTTTAACCGAGTTCTGTAAAAGGAGGAGGATTTGACTTTTTTTATCTTCGTACCTGGGAACTTTTTTTGGGTGAACCGATTATGATATTTTTTTTTTATTTGAAGGCCAGTGCTTCCTATGCTATCCTATTTTAAATTGGTCCATTTCTGACCATGATATCCATGAGAAAATGACATTAATCAGAAATGTGCATTAAGCACGTGCGGTATAAATGATCGAACAACATAATATCACTGCAACCGATATTGATGATTCTTTTTTTAATGGAAAAGATATACTTCAAGTGTAGTTTGATGAAAGTTCGGCTTAGGTTTTTCTTATGGGTTCCGGTTGAAATTGAAGAAGTCGGTTTTTTCAATAAAAAATATAATTTTTATTTTAAATTGAAAAAAATTTAATAACGTGCGATGGTAGTGTGATAAATGATCCATCCATTGTGTTTGGTTGTTCTATGAAAGAGGGTATAGTTTAGTGTTAAAATTTATAAGTAGAGAGGTGACGCTTTTTCTCATTGACGCTTGTGGTTTCAAATACTTTGTGTAATGTAAATGGGTAAAAGCGGCTTGTGTCATTTGAAATATCTTTTATTTTGTTTTCTATAGAAATTACATTCAATAAATAATCAATGATTTTTAACAAGTGAAGTGTTATTCCAAAAAAATTTGTACTGGAATTCGTAACCATGCCTTATAGTTTGGACGATTTCTATTTATTTAATTAATTTACAATTAAACAATCTTCTCTCTAGGTTTACACGATCAGACGAGCTACAAAGACATCGACGCACGCACACAGGAGAGAAACGATTCGAGTGTCCGGAATGTAGCAAGCGGTTCATGCGATCGGACCATCTCGCTAAACACGTTAGAATACACACTAAGAATAGAATTACTGTAAGTATTATAGATATCTTTTTACATTTTAAAGTTTACGTCTCTTGAAATATTCCAATTTCACTTACTGAAATATATTTGCTTTATATAACGTTAGAGTCTGTCTGAGGCTATTCGTGGCGCATTGGCACAAAGGTGCAAATAGTATCGCGACGTTTTGTGAGTTCGATTGTATAGATATAATAAAACGACATTCCGTCTGCCCACCGTGCTATAGAGGATAATTTCAATTAAGTATTTTCTGGATGTTTGTGTTCATATAGTAATTTTATTAAAATTAAGGAAATTGATACGATTGAATATAAATATATCCTCTATTACGTTCAAAACATTTTCTTAAAATTAATTTTACATAAAGCATTATTTATTTATAGTTATTACTTATTTTTCCACAGGAAGTGGCGACTTCAACGCAGTCTATGTATTCCGATTCAGGTGATGATAGTTGTGATGAAAAAATGATGCTGACAATAGAAACAATGCATCAAGGAGGCGAGAATGAAGAAAAACTTGTAATGATACGACAGGGGCCTAAGTTAGAGCCTGATATTGACACGTAAAACTTCGTAAAACTTCGTAAAACAACGATTATTAATGTAAAACTATAATGTTATGTAATCATTTTTTGTTTTTAAAAAGTGTAATTAATTGATTAGGTCAAAATCGATCACTGATATAAAGGTGTATCGTTAATACGTAGGTATAGAAGCGTATCTAATATGAAATATATATTTATTTGTAAATAAAATTAATTAAATCTTCTTAGATTTAATTAAGATGAATGAAAATGTCATCAAAAATTAGATTTAGTACACTTTTATACAGTTTTGTAATGAAATATTGAATATGCGTTTCGATATTAAAAATCGAAAACTCGAATTATTGAAAAGTCATTCAAGCCAATGTCATAGAGCTATGTATAATCACCGTAGCTAGTGGCCTTATAATTAATTTGAATATTGTAAATAATTCTGGCTTAGAGGGCAAACTATGTAGCGATTCAGAGCATTTGTTATTGTTAATAAAGTATTTAGTGCTTTTATCACATGATAATTAGATTAGAAATGTCAGTTTTTGTGACGGCAGTTTCTATAATAAAACCCCCTGTATCCTTTGTAACAATCGAGTGTTTTGTACACTCCATATGTAGTCCATGTAAGTATGTATGTAAAACCTAAATAAAGGAGAAAATAGGTACGGAATATAATACAGCGAAACTATTACAAAATAAATTTACCAGTTTTTACTTAAAGATTTTAAGAATAACATTGATATCTTATCTTTTTTAAGACAATCATTAGGAAAAGGAGTTTTAATAAAAATGGAACTTAGACTCTGTAATACTGTATTTTGTCTATGGTGCTCTTTTTTAGTTTAATTTTTATAAGTACTCAGTTGAACGTAAAATAGACAAAATGCATTTGCAGAAGGACTCCTGCAGAGTATGTAATAAAAAAAAACCTACAATCAATAATAGTATGTAATATATTTATTTGTCAAGAGAAGTATACAGGTGGAAATTATACAAAACCATAATATTATTATACACAACAAATATTCATATTTACATGATATCGTGAAACTAAAGTTATACAGTGGAGTAACTAAGCTTCTACCCTGTATATCAATTTTATATGAAAATAGTTATGCTGAAATAAAAAAAAATACAATAAAAAATATTTTACCTCACAATAATGGAAGAGTTATTCTTTGAAATCAATTGAATACATATTTTGTGTAACTATGCTCATATAAAATAATAGCTCAATAGAAATTATATTAAAAAGTCAGTGGTTTTAGTTAACTTAAGATATTTCACAAGCTAAAGACATTATTATTCCATAATTTTATTTTAATGGTTTTAATAAATTGACTTAGTACATCACAATATTAATAATAATAATTGGAAGTAACAATTATTTTGTTTTATGGTATGCTATCAAAGAATTTTAATAGTAAGAAAAAGTAGCTATATGTATAAATCATATTTTAGGTAACCAGAACAAACATAAATTATGTTTAAATGTCACCTTAAATAATAATATTTATCATCATTATTGCTTTACTTAGGTTTTTACAATATTTTTTTATTTCTTATCAAGTATTGTTTTTGTCTTACTTCATTACTTACGTTATATTTTTTATGTATTAGTCTGCGTGCTGAATCATTAGACTTCTACGACTCAAACGTAATTTGTCTGTTAGATTAAAAATCCAATATTATATAAAAAATACTATATTACACCACTATAAAAAAAGCTTCCAAAGTCAGGTTTTTTTATTACTTTATAACTTGGATTTTTTTTAAGTGGATGGGAATTATTATTAGTTATAGATGATATTGTGAGGTATTCGTAGTTTTACATATATAAACCGCCTGTCAATTTTTTTTGTAAATTTTTCTTATAGTATCGTAGCTTTAAGCAGTCGGAAGGGGTATAATATACATATAATAATTATGGCAAAAAGGAGCTAGTAAAATTTTTGATGAGTTGTTTTTTATATGAATGTTCAAACGAAATTATATTTTGCATGGAGGCAAGAAATTAATATAAAAGTACTAAGGGGTCATCGGTAAATTACGTTAGATAAATTATATATTTGCTCTTGTCACAATTGGTCTGGACTGGAATTGGTCTGAATAAAATAAAGTAAGCTTTTTTGTTTGTTTCTTAAATATAATTAAGTAATTTAAGACATTAAAAGTTACAAAGAAACTTGATCTGTGATCAAAATTATGTGAAAATTTTGTTGTTTATATGTAAAAAAAAATAATTTCGTAAATATGTAAATTGTATCTAGAAATTGTACATTCAAGAGATAGTTCAGGCAATTTATAAACAAAATTGGCAAGATCATGGCATTTTTGAGATCTCTATATTTTGGTCATTTATTTTTTATTTTCATCAGTGAGTACTGTCTATTTTTTTTGTAAAAACTTAAAATTCAAACAACTGTCTGGGTGCAAGAAACTAAATTAATATTATCTAGCAACATACTCGCTATCTCACGCGTCAAAAACATAATTCTCCTTTTGGGTTTCTCAGCGGTCGAATAAAAAGACAACAGTTACTTTAGTAAGATTAAATATATTTTACATCTTGTTTCTGTAAGCTGGAAAGAATATGATTATTGTTATAATGAGTTCTACAAAAAAAATAGACAGATATTTAATGTCTATTCAGAAAAAATATAAATTAATTGTCGATTATCAAAATAGCGATTTTAAAACATATTGACGTGTAGTTTCAATATGGCACATTTAACAAAGCACATTATGGCACTTAGTGGGTCCAAGATAGGCTTGCTGCAACTGTAAATATAGCAATTTGTTTATTGTACAGTGTAAAATTATTGTAAATATTGTTGAAAGGTAAAATAAAAGAATTTTCTATTTTATTCGGTATGTTTTCTATAGTATTACCATTGTCGATAACTAATAATTAAAATCAAAGTTTGTTACAGTATCCTCACATTTATCAACTGAGTAAAATTGAGTGAGCGATATGATGAGATTTGAGAACAAAAACTGGAGAACATTCAATTTTGTTCATCATGTGATTGTGAAAAGAGATAGAGTAATATAAGTGGTTGAGTAATTTAATCTGTACCCCTTACATCTTAGCAATGGAAACGCAAGTCATAACCACAGAGCAATATGGCCAATGAGTGGCCAAATTTATCTCTGTTAGAAGACCTTATTTTAACGGAGGGAACTTCATCATGCACACTTTCTAGATTCCATTAGCTAGTGTGCGAGGGTATTTGATGAAGACTTCAGTAGCTGAGTCGTCCAGCGCCGGTGGCAGTCGGGGTTTGGCCATCCTTTACAATCCTCTCTTTTACTTTCCAGCAACCATTGCCGACGCATAGCATTGAATTAAATTATTTTGAATATACAGTTCAACCATTTTTATTAGTTTTCTTAGTTGGAACGATCATCGATCCAAAGGACCAAGTGAACAATCTTTAAATAACAAAACTATTTTTTACTAGTATCAAGACAAGGCCTTTTTCATAAAGTACGTGGAGCTGGTAAACACGTCCCAAACATTTTGCGAACATACTCGTAAGCTGTTGGAAAATAAGAATAAAGTGGTTTAGCAAAATATCTCAGTGCAGTTATAAAAAAATCTCGTAAGAGCTTCGAACTTTTTTCAAGAATTCACATTTTTTCAATAAATGTTATTTTGGAAAGTTTTTTTGGCCTTTTTTTAATGTTGCAAAAACAAATGCAAAGCTCAGCGTAA
Organism: Heliconius ricini; assembly: GCA_018231645.1. NCBI lineage: Eukaryota > Metazoa > Arthropoda > Insecta > Lepidoptera > Nymphalidae > Heliconius > Heliconius ricini. Next base: position 9,672 of record DVQM01000381.1, on the reverse strand, counting down.
GCTTCACGAACAGGACATAACTACTGTACCGTACCCTCTGTCTTTATATATTATCTGAGGACTAAATATTACAGTTCTTTTATTTTTCCAAACCGATATCTGAATGTTTTAGTATATATCTTAGAACATGATATTTTTATCTATTTATTTTTCTGTTTAAATGCTTTGTCCCGTATATAGGTAGGCAAAAGGAACCTAGTGTTAAGACACGCCGTTCTCATTAAACACTTCTGGTCCCCAATTTTCGCCGAATTCTAGAGGCATTAAGTATTGAGTTGCGAAACTCAACGCCGCGCTTTCTGTCGTTACCGGAGCGAGGAAATGAAAATATTAAATATTTCATTCCTCGAGTGTTCGATCAAACACAACCTTAGTCTTCATGATGTTGAAGTATGACTTAAAAGTATGTTTAGATTTTAAAATAATAGTCTCCTCGATGTGTTATTCAAGCTATGACTGGTGGCATCTGGTGGTAATACCCTAAACATATTTTAAAAATAATCAATTAAATAAAGAGGTTAATTTTATTTGTATAAAAGTGAAAAGTTCAAGTTTTATTTGAAAATAATAAAAAATATTTCACAAGATTTGAAATAATCATTATCAAATATCATTGTTTTTTGTAAATTTGACATATAATGAAACTGTCAAACGTCAATGTCGTACGAAAATGTCCAATACCACTTTAGTGGGAAAAATGCTTCAAATAAAGATTTGTATTAAATGAAAATAATCAAATGAGGATTTTTTATTTAGGATTAGTTATAAAAGTTTATGACACGGACCTTCGCCTTTTTTTAGCATAGAAAAATTATGACTTCTGAAAAAATTTTAAGTTTGCCTAAAGAAACTAAAAAAGTTGCTCGACCTAGTCGTAGCAAGCGAATACCTTGCACTTGTCGCCTATGCGTTCGTCATGAGGGGTACGTTTTTTTTTCTAATTGTATTAAAGATAATTTTATTAGAAGTTAATGTATTAGCAACAGTTACATTCAATTTTGGTCTTTAAAACAGTATCTTTAAAAAACAGTCCTTAAAATATATTATGAAAATACGACTATTTGTTTTTCATTTTACATTATTAGGAATGTAACTCAAAAATTTCAGAGTCACAGTAGATGGAAAGAAACAGCATATTTGTGATTATAAGAACTGCAATAAGTTATTTACTAAAACTCAACACCTTCGTAACCACATAAGATCACATTTGGGAGAGAGGCCATTTAGTTGTAATTTTTGTGATAAAAGGTAAGTTATTAAAAAAACAATTCACTTGATTTATATATGAGTATATATGATTATATATTAAATTTCCAATTGGTGAAATTATATTTTTATTATCTTGCTCTGGTAACAAGTCAAAATGTAATGTTGAGTTCTAAGTACCACTCAATACACAATGTTTTGAAATTTTAAAATTGTGTGAAATATGGAATGTCTATTACTATGTCTAACCAGAGTATGCAAGAAACAGCATGAAATTAAAAAATAAAAACAAAAAAAAAAATGTTTAATGTTTTTAATATAAATATCATATATGTAAATTAGCTTCTTTCGTCATGAAGAGTTGACCAGGCACAAGCGGAGCCATACTAAAGAGAAGATCTATATTTGTCCACAATGTAGTAAAGGCTTTACAAGGTCAGACTATTTAACTAAACACATAGATATGCACAAAAGACGAGCACTAGTAAGTAGAAGTTTAATAAAGATCTTGTAACAAACATTATTATATTTAAAAATATATAGATTTATTTATTAAATTATATATTATGAATTGCCTCTAGATTAAAAAAAATATTAGTTTGCTTATCAAACAAATATTTATTACTTTATCTATTAAAATTTCTTACAATTCAATATTAACACTCAATAAAGGATATTTTAATATAAATAGTAAATTATTTTTGAAGCCATTTTGGTGCATTATAACAGAGTCTGAATATAAATACAACAATTTTTGTCCCTACATTTTCGCCAGATGGAGTGTGGTATTGAGTTCAGATACTCAACATAAAATGTTTCAAATTCATAGAAAGTGGATAAAAAATTTTGATGTCTACACCAAGTCAACACCAACAACAACACCAAGCTCTCTTTGCCTACCTTACTCTATGAGGGATAAAGTATGAAACTGAAAAAAAAATATCTGTTGAAGAAACTTAAAATAATCGCATTAAAATAATTGATTCAATTCAAAATTTTTTTAGGAAAATGATGGAGAGGACAGTGGATCGGAGGATTCAAATACGGTATATGAAGCAGATAAAGACAATCCTATGATCCTTATAAGAACCCATTTGAATAAGTAATATAGATGTATAGTAAATTTGTAATATTGAATATAAAGAGGCCATCTACAAATTAAGTAACACAAATTTTATAATTTTTTGACCCCACTCCTATTTTATCACAGCTCAGCACGGGTCTCAAACGTCACATCTATTTATATCTAGAAACTATTATATCAAGACAGCATTTCTGAAGTATGCATATTATATTTTGAAATGTAGCGAGGTCATGAAATTTTAGATCCCTCCCTACTGCTTGTCAAGCAATGTGACACTTTGTCAACCCTTGCAACCCCTAACGTGTCACATAGTTTATGGATGGCCCCTAATAAAAAAATAATAATGTGATACTCTATATAAATTCTTTTAGTCAATGTGATAATTAATATTTTTGCTAATGTAATTTCGTCTTTGGTGGTGAAGAGACTGACATATTATAATTTTTATAAGAGTCTATATTAACTTTGTAAAGCATATTCTGCTTAGATAGAACCCTTAATTTTTTTATCTTTGCTTTTGTATGGCAAAATGAATTCCGTAAATCCTCATAATATATCAAATTTAGAAGGAAATAGCAGTTTCATATTTTGACACTAGGTTCTCTTTTTCTACCCTTTTATTTATATGCAGTATTTAAGTACAACTTGTATACAGTCTTTAATATTATAGCACTTTGTTTTCCACTTTTTTCCCTTCCATTCCCTTTTGGGGATAAGGGTAAGGCTCTAATTCAGGTCATTGTGTCTAATATAGGCTAATTAAACAACTCAAAAAAAATATTTTCTTTTTAATTGAGGCACATTACTTTTACTAAGATTTAAGATCCGAAAATCTGGTTGAGTATTGTGTAATATTCTGCTAGATCATTAATAATAAAAATAGTGTAATGGCTTTAACTTTGTAGATGTACATTGTACAATCATATAAGAAAATCATCTTAATTAAAATAATTCTTCTTTTGCTTTTGCTAGCATTGAAATCTGGTAGATAAAAATAAATTCCTAAAAATATTTTGTTTTAGACTAAAACCCTATGGCAGGTTATGTATGGAGTTTAATTAGTGATTAAAAAAAAAAACAATGTTTTGTGATGACAATATGGTCACACACAATTACATATATATGGTTATGAATTTGATTGGAAAAGTTCATAGCCATGTTTCATGTCATAATTGTAAAGATATGTTTTTATTTGCTGTTTTATTACATTAGTCTTTTGGTTTGTGTTGATTTAAGTCTAGTTTTGTTTTTTAATAAGTAATCTAATATAGATAGTTATTAATTTTTTATTCAAATTACCTCTTAAAAGAAATCGTATTATAAGACATGAATTCCATGTGGTTAGTAAAGAAGTTAATTAGTATTTACCATTTAAATTTAATATATTTTTTGACCTATTGTGACTTTGTAAAAAGTTTGTTTATATTTGGCTTAATATAATAAAGCGTAAAGTGATACTATATTAAAATGTTTATGCTTTTAGTGTACCAAACGTTTTTGTAAGCATTTTTTTTATCCATCTTATTATCTATATGTAATAGTTCTTAAGTAAGTTGAAAAATCGGGAATCAAAATGTTTAGTTGGGTTTGTAAATATACAAAATAGCGTTCCTCTTTATTTAAGCATACATCAGTGGGAAGGGACATGGTTTTATATGTAAAAATGAAAATATTTGGATTTATTATAATTCACTGCAAATTCGGTCAGCTAAGCTGACTCCGCTTATCCTACGAAGAGAAAGCATCTCCACAGCATTTATCTTTCTTACATTCTATAATACCCACTTCTCGTTGCCGTATAAGATGGTCGGTACCAACACTGCATTGTGTATGGCCAAACGTGCAGCTGGCTGGACGATTCGCCGTTTTATCAATGTAGCTAACGCACCATTAACCCTGCGATCGGCAGCAAAACGACTTTCCATATCCATCTAGTATCTTTTATCTCTACTGAATATACTTCCTAAATATACCACTTCACTCAATAAACAGCCTACCACGTTAATTTTAGTTTGGTGCATGTCACGTGATCGACACGTGGTTTCGCATCCACTCATGTGATATTATTTTACGTTAAGATGGCTTGATTATTTTTTTTTTATATATTATATTTAAAACTAGTCGTGTAATACACTAGCTACGAGGCAAACCGCAGCGTTGAGGTCCGCCACTCAAATACAATGCTTCCAGAATTCGGCGGTAAGTGGAGAATTGTTCGCTGCCCATTTTCCACCGAATATTTCACAAGGTTTAGCGTGTTAAGTGGCGGAACTCAATGGAATTTTGTCTTGGTGTCAGAACGAAGAACGGAAAATATTAATATATAATAATTCATTCTCCTGAGTGAGGGTCACCTTTAAAGGCGAGTATATATGTACTTATAACTAGTTTTTAAATTAATCTATAAAGCCTAGCGTGTATATTATTTTGTTATAAAAGCAACAAAGATTACAAATCAAGTTTGTACTAGCTACCTACTTTTAAGTATAATTATTATGATATCATTGATTTTAATTAGTCGTTTCATTTAGACCGTGGCCAGCGATCACGAAGCAGACATGGTCAGCGGGCGCATTATCGAGATGATCCAATTTAGTTCTAACTTCTAAGTAAACGTTACTTAGGTGTACAAATAAAGCTCACTTCAAAACTCAATTTTTGGGTAATTTGTCTTTTTGTTACACTCAATTGTAAAAAAATATATATATATATATATATATTGGTTTTTGACTTTCTCGTACAATCGAAGTTAAAATACAAAGAAAAAGAGATTTTATTTCATGTAATTGACATAGACCTGGTACAGGACCACTAGGATTAGGTATTAATAGGTATTTTTCATTGATTTTCATAGTTCTTTTTTATATTAAACATAGTTTTAGTGAATAAAATCATATTCGTAACAACATCGGGTCGACGAACGCCATTTTCCGTGTCGCGAGGCCTAATGGCCAACATTACCGCCCGTGAAATCGTGACGTCGACCGCCGCTTCTGACTATTAATACTCTATTTTTCTATTTTCCACGATACCTCGATCATTTGTTAATGGCTTTGTGTTACTTGATTTTTATTTATGGCAGAAATTCTTAGGCTGAATAGTCTCATTGCTTTTTAATCGTAATTGAAAATGTTGTTATCGGTGCGATGTATAATAATAATAATTATATATTTTTATCAGTTCAGTTCCGTCCTTTAATTTTGGCGTTTTGAACTTACAAAACTAAAATAAGAAAAGAAAAATGACCGTGTCGTACAATTGAGGTGTTCGCAGAAGGCAAGCAATGTGTGTGATTTAAAACTTCACTCAGAATAATATTTATAATAAATAGTACTTATACAAAAATATTAACCTCATAGAGACCTGCTTCCGATTTGTTTTCAAAGTTTTATTAATATTCAATTTATTATTAAACTTATCGAACTATTTTGGATAGATTTTATAAATACAGCCTAAAAATGTAACTACCTGACATTTAAATCAAAATCAGCTTCACGCGGTATCCCTTAAATAGTAGGGTAGGCAGAGTGAACCTAGTATTGAAACTCTCCGCTCTCCACTTTGTGCCGAATTTTTTAAGGCACTGCGTGACGGAACTCAACGCCGAGCTTCAGCCACACCCTTGTATGTGTCCGCAACGAGGACATTTAAATTGAATTTAGCTAAATTGCAAATCTTATGTGTATATATGTACAAGAAAATATAATTCCGCCAGTATGTTTACAAAGAAATGTGTTCCATAGATAAATTAAACAGTATGGTGCCAACCGATAGTGATCACAGCAAGCAGAAAGCAAGACAAAAGCTAAACGGTCCGCTGCCCCCGCTATGCCAGCCTTCTAATGAAAGATAGACGATAAATTTTAATTGCATTTAACTAGCTAACTAATTACGAACGTTGTGGAGTATGTAAAAACTTATTGGGTACGCTTTATATGATGGACTGGAAATGGAGGTAGGTATGTTTCAGTATAAGTATAAGAGACCAGTCGCACATGGCGCAGGGGCACAGAATGTGACTACTGTTAAAAATAGTTTTGCACTTATCCCTTCTTTATTTTACACACAAAAATGGTTACTGTTGTCCTTAAGATATAGACATATTATGTGCTAAAGGCTTTATAACATTACAAGGTAATGTTATATATGTTTTTTTAGGTAGCAATATATAATACATAAATAAAAACCAATATTAATGGACGCCATTGAACCGCGAGCGCTGCAGAAATAATACAATATATGTAAGTACATCGTACTACAAAAATCCGCGACACCGTAACTTATAAATAAGTCACAATAAGCTATTTTGTCACAAAAAAATATTGATACATGCAAGGTTTCGATTGTATTGAAACGCTAAAGATGACTATTATATTTATTTTGATAAGAATGAAATTTAAATGAAATATATTCAAATGGTCACTGTTGTTCAACTTTTACAGATAAACAAAATACTATTGCCGACTTTTGTAGACTTTTTAGGACTTTTTTTATGTATCTCATAAGGTTGAGTCTGCACACATAATGTAAGAGTTCAGGAAACCCATTTTGGGCCTTTTGTTAAAACAACAAAATTCCTTGTTGCTTAGCGACGGTTATTAACATGGCCAAATAAATTGCATGTCAAATTCAAATATATTTTAATATAATTGAAAATATCGAGGAAATTACAAATATGAAAAAAAAAACAACCTATATCCATCCCAAGACCTTCAAATATGTTTATATGGAATTTTATCACTAAGAGATCAGCAGTTTAACCCTGATTGCGCTACAGACAGACAGACAGACATATTTCTTTCGAATTTATAATACAGATATGGAGGTATGGATATGTACATCTTCAACCCTGATTATATTTTTCTGTCTCCACAAACTAGTTCCGCTACTCGACTCGCAATGGCTAACAATTCAGCGGAAAGTGTCTTGCGGAAGTTTCTAAATGGGAAATGAAGAGTTATGTGCGGGATGTAGCGTGAAGCTAATAATAATACAAATCTATACCCTTAAATACTGGAAAATTCAATATATCTATATGTATATAGAAAGGCTCCGATCTAGACGTATCAGTGTTTAGGTGGGTAGTTAAGTGCTTATCAGGAAATTTTACAATTATTTATTATACATATACAGATTTTCTGAAGTAAGTTCGTATAGTTTTTTATTCTTTGTTGTTATTGTGTGTTAATTAAGTAGTTAGGTACTGCTTTTAAAAATATATAAAAGTACCAACTTCTTAAATTAACTTGCAATTAATTCAGCTATTCTGAGCCATATTGATAATTCTGCATTTTTCGATGATTATATTATAGATATCTAAAATACAAAATTGGATAAAAGAAATCGATATTAAAATTCGATATTGCTTATTTAAGACGAGGTGACATTAGTAATAGATCTTTGTTTGACACCTGTTCGAAATGCGATAGGTGAACATAATCCTCAATTATATGTATCGACGTTATTTGTACGTAGTTCGAGTGGTTCAAATGGTTGTAGGTTCATTTCCGCGTAAATTGTGAGTAAATTGTTCCGATCGGGATAAATTACTGAGGTAATAAGGACTGTAGCACGAGTGTATTACTGTAAACTCGACGGTTGTGAGTTTGATTCCTAGTTGGAGCAATGAAATATTTAACATTTTCTTTTTATCGATCTGGCAACAAGACAAAGCGCCGCGTTGAAATCTGTTACTCAACACGCAATGTTTCGTATATATATTGGTATTGGCAGCCCCAACTCTGGATTTCTCCTGCTTACCCTGTTATACACGGAACACAGGTAGAAGTTAAAGAACAAAATAATACTTTAATTTACTAGTATATCTCTGCCATGCGCATATTATGTAGAAGATATGTGAGAATAAACGGAAAGTCGAATTTTACATATTACAAAGTTTGTCGAATTGCTTACGTAGATTAATCTACAGATGTAAATAAAATTCAATCGGCTATCTGTGAAAATAATTATTTTTTGTAAGTGCATATATTTTTTGTTGTTTATGTGTCTGTGTTTCTGTTTGTCCGGGTTAGTCTCCGAAACAGATGAATCAATTTATACTACACTAACACTGCACTAACACTGTAAGACAGAAGGGGCTATGGAGCAGCAAAAGTTACTTTTTATTCCGAAATCCTTGCGGGGTCGGGGTTTCCGTGTGAAAATTGCCTTTGTCGTGCGCGTGTACCTACTGCCTATCTGTATGTGAAATATAAGAGCATTTTACATTAATCAAATATGGGTGTCTGTGAGCAAAATCATATTGTGCTAAATGTAATAACAGTATAGAAAAAAATATATATTTAAAGAATTAATTATTTTTCCCTAATTACACTGAAATATTCCTTAACAAAGATAAAAGCAGGCGAAGCCGAACGGAGACTACTAGTGAGAAACTCTATGATTAGATAAAATTTTATATTCAATATATTTTAACACAGAAAGTTTCATCTTATATATTAGGTGATTATCCGTAAATATTAAGGTATGACTTGCGTCTTTCAAATTGGATATTAAATTAAATAAAACCACACACGATATGAAAGTCATGGACATGTAGTAATAGAATGTTAATATAAAATCTGTATTATATTTTGGATATTCACTATTATTTTATAATTTTAGCTTTACGCTTGATCCTGCATATAGCAGAGTAAATGGAAAGAAAGGAGTGTCTAGACACTGTTCTCTACTTACTCGAGTGGCGAGCTTCCTATGTTCCTTCATCTCTTTCCATTTCATTTCAGCATATCATTAAGATGTAGAGACTAGAGACTTAGGTGAAACGTCTAACTCTCACTCCCTTCAAAGGGCAAGATCGTTAGAAAGAATTAATAAGAATACAACGCTTAATTTTATATGTTTGCGAACTCTCTTGTTACAGGCGTTCTGTGTACTTATATAAATAAATTCAGTAGCGATATAAAAAACACAGTAATTATTAAAAATGTGTGAACTCAATTTGAGACGTAAATGGTATAGTTTAAGTCGAGGCAGGTGCTAGTGCGGGCACGCGGCATCACCTGCCTGATGTCATGCACCTTACATTTTCCACAGCGGATGCGCGCGCGCCGGCGCGTGGCAGGTCGTCGGCTTTCACGCACCAGTACTCACAAGTCCTTATACTTTTGAACTTACTTTATTAAACAATATTTCTGAGTGTGGCTTTAATAATTACTTAGTAGGTGTATTTACTTGTTCATGTGAGATCGTTGACAGCGAGATGATGTAACGGCTGCTTTTGCAGTCGGACGGGCTCATATGTATTTGACACAACGTAAACTGTATTAATAATTGATGCGCATAAATGATTACTTATCATGAATTATATAAGTAACAATGCTATTATGACAAATATTCAGATTAATCTTCTATATATATAT
>DVQM01000380.1:0-18273 GCA_018231645.1 Heliconius ricini | reverse complement strand
TTACTAAATGTACAGACAAAATATTTTTACTGTCTTATTATATATAGAGATTACACATCTTATTGCTCGCTACCGTCAGTGTTTTACCGTTTTACACGTAGGTATTGGATCTTAGGATATGAAATAGCTGTAAGCTATTATTTTTGTAATTTACATTGCAGCGTTCGCTTTCTCTTAACGGTTTTCTGTCACAGCAGAATAGGTCAAGTGCTAAGACGCTCCGTCCGAACTTTCTGCCCATTTTTTTCAGACATTATATACTAATGTGGGGGCGAAAATTGCCTCGCTCTATCTATTAAGGCATAAAATAACTTAATTATATTATTTCCCTGAGTGAGGATCAAGCCAGTTATTCATATGAACCATTTCAACTATGGTAACTATTTAGACCACACTATACGATGTACAATGACGATTTGCACTCACCGTTCATAATTATTTCTACTGTTCAGTTGTTCAAATGTTTGATATGCTACCAAATTTGTCATTGGAGCACCAGTTTTAAACTTTAACGTGGTATTAATTAGGACTGGAGCATTCGGCTATTTGAGAATGATCATAAATGTTATTAAGCCTTCATAGGACTTTTATACTTCAATATTATGAGAAAAGGGGCGAATATTGTATGAAATATTCAATTTAAAGCAACACCGTATCGTAACTTTGCTGGAATATCGTACATATACTGTTACAGAACTTTTCTAACAACGCAGTCGTGTGGGTAATTTGTTTTGTAGGAAAATAACTGTAGCTGTTAATATTCTGTACAGTTTTTAATTATTTTATTCGATTTTAAATTAAGGCTTTGTTTGGACATGTGTTAAAAGTTTTTTATTTTTCCTAACTACATACTGTTGAAAAATCTGTTAATTTTAGTAAAAACGAAAATAAAATATTTTCTTATATAAAGTATTAATTCTAGCCTCAAGAAACTTCAATAAGCAGAACACATTAGATATATCTTTATAATTTAGGAATTTATCTCTATTATAACAGGGTAGGCAGACAAAACTCGGTTTCAAGAGAATTTGTTCTCCACTTTCCACTCGAATTTGAGAAATTGTGTATTTAGTAACGAAACTTGACAAAATAAAAACATCGGGCTTCGCTTCACAATAATAGGAAAATTGAATTTACTCATTTTCAGAAACTGGTATAGCACCCACACCCATCGTTCTTATACTAAAACAGTTCCACTCCTTCTGTTCTAAGGCTACAGTAGACATAGACTACAATTATTTACTGACGTGCTATCAATTTAGGTTATGTTTGTTCATGTCCAACCATAAGCTATTCTTGGTCAAATATTTATCAAATATAGATTAGTTTACTATGAGAAATGTATTTGCTAGTAATATTAGTAGAATTTCAAATTGCCCATTCATTCGATATGTTGTAGTTATCAGCTGTTATTTTAACAATTAACAAAATAATTCTATAAGGATAAAAATATACACAAAGTATTAAACGGAAATAAAACTTAATATTCGTTATTATTTACAGGTCTAAGAAAAGATTAAAATTATTTAAATTTAGAAGACAATCTAATATCCTCATTAAATTTATCAGATGTATCCCACACAGCCGGACTTTTACCTTGGTACAAAGAGCGAGGAAATGAAAATATTGATAAATAATAATTCATCCTCCCGAATGGCAATGGTATGGTGCCCCTGCTCCACAACGACCTCAAGTGAAGATTAAGTTTACCACTTAAATAAATATTCATCACCCTGTAAATTATCTTTTTTAGCTTCACATCCTTTTAGCAATACAAATACGGTTACTCTTTTTTTTTTATCATTAACTTTTTGTAAAAACTTAAACTGGGCTTCGAACAAGAATCATGTATAGATATTTAATTTTTCAAAGCTATTGTTAAGACATTAACATACCGAAAGCTTACCGCCCAAATTGAAGACTGCAATATAAATGTCAGAACTCAGCGCCGAGATAGTATATACTTTATTATTTTTTATTCTTCTTCATTATCCTAAAATCCAAATAAATTAATAAAATGAATTAAAAAATCAAAGTTTCTACTTAAATTTAAAGCTTTAGTTTCCCAGTGAATTAGGGGTAAAGTTGCACTGGACCCCTCGGGACATAAAACTACCGGCAATTCAAGCAGACGAAGAATAATAGTCAAACGTGATTCGTAAAGTATAATCCAGGTAATTACGTTCCTATAGAAAAAGATAAAACTTAATTGACGTAGAACGTTAATGGTAACTTGAAATACCGTTTTTCATTTAAGCGGTTGTTTTTGCTCTTTTCTGATATTTTACCTGTAGGAGAGGTTAAAGAGAAGGGTTACGTATGTGGTCTTTTATGTAGGTAATGGTAACGTTAAAAAAATATTAAGACCACTTAATATTTTTTTAACTTTTTGCTGAAAATATCAATAGTACACTGATTTCCATATTATGATTATATAAAGACTGATTGACTTTTGTACAGCAAAATTTATAAATAAGCGTTTGAATGTTTTTTCTTTATATTTTTGTAAAAGGATTAAATAAGCTAAAATTGAGATAGCCGTGAGCCAGCGCCGCAGTGTCAAATTGTGGACACGACGGTTTTTGATTCGATCCCCACTTGTGATAAAGAATAATTACCATCTCCTCTCACTGGCTAAAACACAAAACGTGGCGTTTTTTATCACTAGGATTTCTATCCATATCCTATTTGAGATTCTGCATATTACAAAAGAAAGTTATCATTATTTTTGTTATAAATTTAAAAAAAAAAACGTACATTAGCTAACGCAAGTAAAATTGTTTCGCTTTTTCAAACAAACGTATATTACAATTAAAACGTACACGAAATTTAGTGTACTCAATACATACCCAGAAATTGGTTAAAAACTTGCAAATAACGCCCGTTTTTCTGCGTTCCGCTGTAAAAGTCACATATTGATTTAGAATCCAAATAAATTCTCTCGCTACGACTAGGTTCGTTTTCCCTAATGACTGCAGTTCTGTTGACGAAGTTAGATCAGCGCTGTTACAACCGAGGTGGGGATGGTGAACCTTTTAATAATTGTGTTATTTTATCAAAATTTAAATATTGCGTATTACTTTTAGTGGTCTTAATGATGATAATAATCCCAGTTGAGAAACTCAACAAATCCTTTTAAAAAAAATTACGCTATTGTTAGAAATCGAAAGCGATTAACGTTTTTAAAAACCAGATAGAAATACATATCGTCTATATGTTTTTTAATTCTTTTCAAAGAGATTCTACGTAATTGCAATAATTAATGGTATCATTCAATAACTAATCGATTGATACAATTTCATTGTAATATAGTCTTTATACCTATATCTCCTTTTTTACACAAGTTTACTAACACGATCTCTCTTGATTTTTATTTTTGTTTTGTATATGTACACAATTTATATGAATTCTTATGAGATTTAAATTATAGGATACCTACGCTCATACAGTCTTACAAGACTCTTTTCTCAGTTACCTCGTACCTATATTAAGCACTGATTTATTTATACAGGTCTTTCTCACCCCGACACTCGTTATTTAACGAGACTAAGACAATTTTTTTATAGGACACCCCATAGCATACATACACTTAATTTTACACATCGAAAAAAAAAATTATAAAAATTATAAACAGTAAGTTTACTCTCAAACATTTTTGCATAGGCCTGTATTTTTGCTCAGCCTGACCTCACAAGTGCTTTCATCATTCAGCTTCGACTCAATCCAGTTTTCGATTTTTTATGAAACGACGAATAAATTAAAGAGACTAAAGTACTTTCGATAATAAGTTAAACTTTATGAAATACAGGAAAAATTTTGTAATAATATTTTGAAAATATTAAACTTTGTTCGATGAGATATATAACAAGGTACGAGGAAAACTTCATACGTATCTCAATTCTGATGTTAGGAATCAGAACCTGTTAGCGTTTTAAAAAATAAGATAAAAACAAATGTCATCTATATGTTTCTACGTAATTGCAATAAGTGATATGAATCACCCAATACTTCACAATAAGGGCCATGCCCCTAATGTCTAATGTTACTAGTCTACATCAAACAGAGGACTACAAAATGTTTTTTTTAGTTTTCAACCAATTATTCTTGATGAAATTGCTTCTGCTTTATAATATTAGTATAGATTTTTTTATAATTTATTTGCTTATAATTTTTAATATTGTACATATATCAAATTTAAAAATCTTAATCCTTTCTTAAATAATAAAAACATGTTTTAATAATTAAATATATATTGTTTGTTTTGTAAAATATGATCTTAACAAAAAGAAAATGAGTTCATTAATAATAAATATAAGAAAAAAAGTTCATTAATAAAAATAATATTCAAAAAATATATATAAAATTATACGAAAGGTTGCTAACTTCTGACTACAGTCCGTCGTTAAACAGGTCACTATTCCAAGCGACGTGAGCCTGGCAAAATTCAATTGTTTCATATTTTCACTTGCTTCCCTCGGCCTATGCTATTTGTTGGTATAACAGTTACTACAGCTACTATATTTCTATGCTAATGTATTACATGCTAACATATTTACTTAATTGTCTTAATTGATAATGTAATAAATATTACAGGGACTTATTTCTATAAGGTTACTTGCATATTACGAGATTATTAGGGTAACCTTGTAACAGAATGTACGTGGGATATGAAATATTAAAAATAAATAAAATAAAATATGCATGTCAATACACATAAATAACATAGTTAATTGTGAATAATACAATATATATATTATACCATATTAATCGAGACGAGTTTATGTTTTGACGTACCGAGTGTCGCGACTGTCGCACCGTTTCGTATATATAGTTGGTAGTGATGGTGAAAGGCAGCGGTCGAGTCGAACTTTTTCGAAGACTATGATGGCACGATGTTTTAGGAACGAATTTCTTATAAATGCAATATATGTGTAGGCGCGACACATATTGAGGATTAAAGTGATCTTTGCCCATTATTATAATATTGAATGTACCTTGACGTCGCGGAAGCTGTCTTGATGGGCTTATGCGAACTGTTATAGCGACATTAACTATGTCGTGGCTGAGGCCGTCTCGCAGTTCGCTCGTGGTACGTAAGCTATGCTTGTATGGCGTTAGCCATTGATATATTGCATAAAACTTCTACGACTTAGTATACGTCTAGTAGGTGTGCAATGCTATTTTATGTCCCAACTTCGGTGTATGTAGTAGTGTCCGTCCGTCTCATATGAGTGTCTGGTGCGATTTTATGTCCTGGAACTCTGGTGTATGTAGTAGTTCGAGACACGTCTGTGGGGTGTGTGCCATGCGTATTTAACATATCCGCCGCCTTGCGTTCGTTCCAACGACTTATATTGATCTCACAAATCAATCAACATCACGGATCACCATTCTAATACAATCTAAATATAAACAAACGTAACTAGTACCTTCAAACTGATCATACACAAACGTTTCGAAGAGTTCAATAAGACTGTTGCAGCCACGGTCTGGTCGGAATTCTAGGTGTATGGGCGGGGCGGTGCCCTTACTCTTTCGTCTTTTTATTATAACTAGTTCTCAGTTATAGTGGAGAGGAAGATAAAACGCGCTCTTTGCTTTTCCTCGGAAGAGCTTCGACTTATGACAATGTTATATTGTCAAGTTTTAATTGTTTGGATAATCTTCTGATGCCAAATATTTTATTAAAGCGATACCTTTTAATGGCATAAATAAAATTCTTAACACTGTTACCTCTGAATCTCTAAAAGATTTTGAGTTTTCACGATCACAACTATAAACGGTTCTAACCACATCACGAGCCGAGGGAATTTTTATTAAATAATATTTTCAAAGGTGTTTGGGATATCAGTTGCAAGGTGATATAAGCTTGTTATAAGTTGTATACGTCTTTTAAGCATTTTCAAAGTGTTATTCCATACTTAAGAAAGAAAAATACTTATTTAGAAAACGTATGAAAGTTCCCAGGACTTCCCCTCGCTACTTTCATTTTTTTTAAATACGTATTTATTTGCCTATGTTGTTAATTTCTCTGTAGGGAGATTTTTACAAATTACCCAAAGATAATTACTGAGAATTATAATTGTAGTTTTGTAGTGATTTCGGCGTAGCTCGATGAGAACTTATAGCTTAGTTGGTCAGAGCACTCCGACGGTTTCCAAAGAGGCGCAGTTCAAAGTGTTATACGTTTTCTTAATAGGTACATACGTAATTCTTGTCAGTCAAGAAGAAAATAACATTATATAACACAGATAACTACTAAATATACCGAACAAAATAAATAAAATAAACATTCAAGCGGGAGCGGTCTCGTAATTACGACAACAAGTACCTACGCTTATGGGACTTGCAAAAAAGAAACTGGCGCTGATTGCAATTATCCAAATCCAGCATCAGATACTTAATTAGTTATTCCGTCCATCTCCTAGTTGTATTGGTCATATTATTTGTTATATTTGTTGTAAATTTTGCTATCGTAAAAAGACGACACGCGTCCTCTGAATATAGAATTTTTTATTTTTTAAAAAAATGCTCAAATACCCGACTCCAAAAATGGTAAATAGTAAATAAATGTATAAATACTATTTTAAAATATTGGATGGCTAGTGACAATTAGAGATTTCCAATTACTAATTACGAATGCAGTTTTTGTGATAACATTGATATTATATACAATGTATAGGCGTCTATAGTAAAAGACAATGCGGTAACAATTTTATAGACTGTAGTAATTTTTACAGCGACACACTTTCTTAGGATTAGATTATTATATTTTAATTTGTCCTGTACATATATGTAATTAAAAGCGCATCTTTTAGGGTTCAATTATTTTAAAAAGCAGGTAATGCTTTTACCCTATTTTAAGGAATATAATGCTAAGAATTAATATTTGCTTTTTCTTAGCCCTAAATTATATCCTGCATAAAGTAAGATAGGCAGAAGAAACTTTAGAACTTGTTAAAACATTCAAAGCCTATTGAGGCATTAGCGTTCCCCAATTTCTGCCAAACTCTAGAAACATTACGTGCTGAGTGGCGGAAGTTGAAGACGCGCTTTGCCTTTGTCATCCCCCCGAGTGGGAATCGAACCCACAATCGTCAAGTTTTCAGTCGCATTTGGCCCCTACACCATAGTGACCTTTATATTATATGTATATATATATATATATATATATATATACTTAATATATAAGATTCAAATATGTTATCTAGTTGTCTTATGATAGAAAATTATAAGCTAATCTCTACACAAGAGTGTATACAAATAAATAAAATTGAAATGTTTGTCTGAGATTTCAAAATAACCGTATATTTATGCATACAACCGCATACAACCGAATATTTATGCATACATACATAAAATGTATACATGTATTTATATGATACATAAATAATGCTAAAATGTTGTCTACCTGTCTTTGTGTTTGTTCATGTTCCCCCTCCCGGAATAGCTGGGCCAATTTTTATGAGACACTAGCAACATAAAGGGAAAATATTTTTTAATCAGGAATTCCCGCGATTTAAGCGGAAAAAACTGCTTTTGCCATGCAGTCTTACCTATCGCCTACTTAGACAGTTGTGAAATAACTAAACTATTTTCTAATAAATAAAAAAAAGAAGACAAGTTTTAAGAGCAAAATCAAATAAATTTCCAAATGGTTTCAAATCTACTCTCTAAATGGACTTAAATTATATTTTAAGAAGTCATTAATAAGTTAAAAAATAAGCCAAGTGTTTTTTTTTAAATAAATAACATTTTTATGATATCTTTTGTTAAGTTATTTAGATTTGCGCTCATTACGAAATACCAGTAAAGAAATCCAAGCTTGGATTTCTTTAGAGCATAATTTAATAATTTTGCGTTTCTGAGGTAGCAATGTACGACACACTGCACCGGCACCTCCTAATGAGACAACGAGATAGTAATGGGCCACAACTTCACTCAGGCCAATGCATTATTATCATTTCTCTGCTCTGACAAGGCACGGCGTTAAGTTCCGAAGTTCCGGCGTTAAGTTGTCTTGATAATAGATTCTCCTTGTTTAAGAGAAAAAGCATGAAGTTGAAGCTACTTAATACCTAAAAATTCCATACAAATATTAAGTGATTACACGTTGATATAGATGAAATACAGATGAAAATGAAGTTCATATTTTTAAAAGCTTCACGCTGTATGTAGCTTAAAAATATTTTTACCAATTTCTGACTCGTGCTGAGTGGCGGAACTCAACACCGCACTTTGTTTTAATACAGTAGTTAAGAAATGAGAATAGTGCATTCCTCGGAGTAGAAATTGAAACCACAAACGTCGCATTTACAGTCACACACGGTGCCGCTGCGTTTGTCCTTTGAATACATTATTTTGGGTTGGTAAGTTTTTCTGGGTATTTACAACGCTGTAATATATGAAATTGTTATAACTTGCGATATAGGCTGTGTATTAATTGTGAAACAGAGTGACAAATTAAATTTTGTGAAGAATAATATTTAAGTTTTTTTCACTTCCTCGCCCCGATGGCCACCACAACACGCAATGACTCGATAATTTGGCAGAAAGTGAGAAACAGTGGCTTATAACTAGGCCTCCCTGTCAATTCTGTAATACGCGGGATACAGCGTGAAGCTGCTTTGTTTTGTATTTTTTTTTGTTTCATTTGTCTATTTTTTTAATTGTTTGTGCGATTGTTACATTTTTTTTATTAATACGTTTTGTTTGTGCATCGTATTTGTCTATTGTTCGAATACGATCGGTTAAGGGGATTTAGTTTTTGTATAAAATCAAACGATTCAAACAAATTTTATATTGAAATTGCTTGTTTTAGAAGCTTTCATTTAAAAAATATACGTGTATATATAATAATTTGCATAACATTAACGTGGTTTAGGGGACTCTGGAATCAAATCTAGAAATTTCCAGCCAAAATTGATGGAAAATTCTAGATCTGATTTCCGTTGAATCTTGGAGCTATTGCATGCTGAGTGGCGGAATTCAACGCAGCCCTTCACTTCGTTACCAGGGCAAGGGAATTAAAAAATATGTATTTCTTTTCCTTCGAGTGAACGTTAAACCTACTATTATATTAACCATTAACATGAACCTACTCACTCGCATTTAGAGTCAAAAACTTGCCAGCAGCCATGTGCCATGACTAGCTTTGTTTAAAATTCACTTTATAATATTATAAAACATATAATGATGGCGGTCGTTCAACTATCCGCAATGAAAGGACGCTAACGAATTAATGCGGCAACGCCAGAAATACTCTTTATTAAATGAATCTAACTCTGTATGATTTTTTTTTCATAATAATTACCTAGTGAATTGAATAAAAAAAATTTTTATTTCAATTTTTCATTGAATATTTTTTTTTTTTATTTAAAATATTATATTTCATATCTTAATACTGGGTAGCATCACGCTTTTCCCCGCATAGCAGGCTAAGCAAAAAAAAAATTGTGCCAAGACATTGAATGTTGAGTGGCGTAACCTAACACCGACAACTCCAACTTTGAAAAAAAATGTAAAAAAAAAAAAAGTCTGTTCTCTCATAAAACGGTTTAATCATCTTCATGGACTCAAATATAATATATTATCGTAGATATCATAAATGTGACTAGACTTGTAACTTTCTAGCTTAAACTTAGGTAGGTAGGTAACTTGCAAATGAGCGACGCTGGTTAGACGAAAACTTGGAATATCATCATTTTGCTTGATATTATATGGGTTGAACAGTTGATTGAACATTCAGTAACGTTGTCTAACTATTATCATTTCAATAGGTTGGTGGGTGGAGGTCCTAATAGCAATAGGTACGAATTTCTGAAGATAACTAGAAATTGTATATGTTATAGGATCGTATATATCCGAGGTAACGTGATGAAATATAACATTGCTTTTATGCCTTTCCTCGATAGACAGACTATTAATATATAACAAAAGAAGAAATTCTCAATTATTTAGTTTATTAATACTTAAGTTGTCCCTGGCGAAGCGTGTTAAATTTTTTTTATATATTTATAATATTAGTACATATACAATGGTATTGCCTTATCTATACCTCATAAATAAAAATTCTACAACAAAGAATTTATTACAGTTAAAAAAATTTATAACTTTTGTGTTTGTGAACGTTTTTTTTAAATATTAAATAGATGTTTAATATTTGTAAAAAACATTTTTTCTAATACAAGCTTATTTAAGTTATGTACTGAAGTTACATCATGCGAATATAAATTTTTCAAAACCAATAATAACCTAATATATCACTCAGAACTCTGGTATTTTTTTCTTCAGCTTTACGCTGTATCCAGCTTTTAACAGGGTATTCAGAGCATGCTCAGTGTGCGCCACGACAGGCGTCATTTAATGATTGAATGATCAATCCAGGAACAATGTTTATGTATAATTCAGATATCCAAATTGCAGGTTTAATTAATTTATAATATATACGTATAAACTCAAAGCCCTCGAAGCGCTGGGACCCGTCAGTAATAACAGCGTTGCTTCAGCAGCAGATTCATGCGCTACAGAATCATAACAAAATAGGCAGCTGGTGTTAAGATATTTTATCCATCAATTTATGGCGAACGGAGTGCCTTAACACTAGGTTCCCTAGGTTCCCTAGTGTAATGTTTAAAAAAATATGTAATAATATTGTGCATGTGTTTTGGTAACAATTTTATTTTTACACCAAAATCAACATATACAACAAAAATCCTTGGCTAAAAAATATAAAACACCTACAAAATACTCATACATTTTAGTTAAATCTTTGAGGCGTACTTTCACAACATGTTTTGGGATAAAATACTGGTATAAAATTTTATGAAATTTGCCCTCACCTGCGCGATAAATCATCAATCTAAAGTTTCTTTTTCTAGATATAGCGCTAAATCCTAAAATGCCTATCGACGGCACGACATCGGGATGCCATCAGCTAAATGCCTTGCAAATTTTGCCTCACTTAGTAATTTTACGTTCGTAAGTACCTGCGTACTCGTACGTGCCTTCGTAAGTACAGTGTTGACTGTGAATGCGATAGTTGCGGGTTTTATATGCTTTCATATATAATTGTTTTTATTTCAATATATTTTAGGTTTTAATCATTCTTTCTGGAGTAGCAAAAAAATGTCTCGAAACTAAACGAGAAAATGGAGATTGACTTAAGGTTTTCCTGCCTCTGTCACTGTATAGAAAATGGAGTGAAGGTGCAAAAGCCGGATAAGTGCAAGTTGGACTCACCCACCGACGCTTCCGTATCAATTTTAGGTTTGCGTGAGAACGGGAAGTGTTACTTATAAAAGTTAACAAACTTAAGTTTGCTTTTATTTTGTGTGAAATGTACTTTTTAAATTTGTAATTATTTTTCTCTGTGAAATACCTGTAAATTTCCTATTTTAGATTTTTTCTTTTATTTGTATTGTAAGTCACTTCGTGCCAAATATCACAACTGAAGGGCCACAGGAAGTAGCGTATAGGTTTTGATTACGCAGCGAATTTCACACAAAATGAGGCAGTATTGTTGCATATCTATGCAACGACACTTAGTCCTTCATCAAAATATCGTTTGATGGAGTAGTGAGGACGAAATTATAGGAGATACTACCCCGGTACAGTGTGAGCGGACCACAGTACAATGTTACAGAGACTCAGTCACCCTGGTTCGAATTCCAATCGGGTGTTAAAGAAGGATAAGCCGTATTAGCTTGGTTGTTCAATTTCTGTGTGTAAATTTATTCATATATATTTTTTCACAAATAAGTATCTCAATACTGAGACTTCCCAGTAATTAATCTAGAATATTTGTATTGAACTAACAAAAAAAAATGAATATTTAAGTGTGTGTGTATGTGTAATTATACACATATAATGTGAGCATGTGTGAGTAATTGTGAGTAATTTTGTGTTATGTGCTTATCAGAACGAGAAATTAAAATGAATAACTTGGACATAACAGACAGAAATGTTATATATAAATGTTTTCTGTATACAAAGTTTTCCATAAGCGAATGCTGTGAGCCTGATCACGAAGTTCCAACGAGTTCGCTGACAACAGCCGATGTGACTCTCGAATCGAATCTTCTCTTCATTACCATATATAATGTTTATTTAGTTTGCGCGTTGTAAAACAATCGTATGTATAGTTCCTATGAATAATTTATGTGTTTATGTAGAGAATTTAGTTACAAAATCTCTTTAGTTTGTAACTAAATAAAAAAAAAACTTCAACTTTCACGTTTTTTTTTCATTTATTTATGATATACCTTGCATTTAGCGAAAAATACAGAGAGACCCTACTGTTTTAGTAAACTCAATTCTCCACTTTACTCCAATTTTGAAATTTCAGAATTTCACATTGAGTGTTTAGGGCGGAACGCCGTGCTTTGTCTTAATATCGGAGCAGAAAATTTAAAAATGAATCATTCCCTACATAACACTCTTGATGATATAATGGAACAATTCATTATTAAGGTATGCTTAATAAAAAATACTGATTTTAATAGTAAAATGTTTATTGTGATGAATATTAAAACAGATATCTAAGATATTGTATTGGAAGAGCGGGATCTCCTTATACAGATATTACTTGCTTAAAAGGAAATCTCTGTAACAATTATTTAGTACCAACACAACAGGAGAATGAAATAAAGAATACAACAAGTCCGGTGTAGAAGAATTGATACACATTTGTTACGTTAATTTTTTCTTATAGATCATTAGATTCAATACTAATTTAGTTTTAAATTATGAAATATTATGTTAAAGATAACTTTTTTTTTGACTCTAGTTTTGGTGTTCACTAACACAAATACAAAGCTTAGATCAGCTCAACTCGGCTTTCTCTTTCAGAACGTACCATCCTTTTCATAATTCAATATTTTAAATATACATACATATATCTATTAACTCTCCTTTTTTGTTTTAAAATTTTATTATTAAAAATAATAATAATACCTTTTATGTACGGATTCTTTAAACATGGTCAAATGGAAGAAATTAAGAATTGTGTTAAATTAGAGCTTTCAACGTAGTGTAATATAGCGTAAAGACTTCCGCGATAAATGTATTATCCAACATAAAAATCTTTCAATTTAAACCAGTAGTTACTGAGATTAGCGCATTTCACCAAAAAAACTCATCAATTTAATAATATTAGTATAGAGTATGTTAAGTCTTCCTTATCGTCTTCCTCTGGGTATTCTTATATGCTAATTGCAACTAATCTTTGATATAAGTATTTTCAACATTCAAAAGCAGCGGGGGTTCGAGTCCACGTTAATTTTATTATACATTTTCAAATATTTTTCTTTCCTTAATAAGTAAATATAACACCTTATTTAAAAAAAATATGAATCTTTATAACAAAACATTTTATCACACCTTTGTAAAGTAACTAAACTAATAAAAAATAATTTTCTTGTTATTTTTAGTAAAAATGTCAGCTTCATTTACTAGATTTCCTGGAAAGTTTGCGAAGTTTGTGAACTTACTTCGAATAACTTTTATAAAGGTATTTTATTAGCCAAGGGCTGTTGTAAAAATACATTCATTAGTAGAGTTTTACATATAATTATTTTTTACTTTACGCTGTATCCACAAAGCATTGTAGACAGAGGGAACCCTATCAGTTTTAGACATTCTGTTTCCCGATTTCCGCCGAATTCTGGAGGCATTACGCGTTAAGTAGCGGAAATTAACGCCGCGCTTTGTTTATATACCAGAGGAAAGAAATCAAAATATAAATATATAATTTCATCGAGTAGAAATCGAACCCACAACCTGTCGCATCGCCACGTCTGGCCTCTCACCTTTTTAAGATCCATATTCATCTTAATTTTCTGTACCTCAAAAGTAAAAGCTGTCTGTTAAGACCATTTCATAAGTCAAATAGAGAATACACACATAAAACAAACAGATAGCGTGAAGGTATCAAACTGAAACTAATATCGGATATCCAGGTCTGCAGTTTCTTAGAGCACAAAAAAAGGTAATTTTAATAAATATTGTTATATTAATTTAACATTATTTAGAACAGGTAGAGTGAACCGTTGAAACTCCGTTCACTCCGTTCCTTCACCATACAACTTTTGAGCCATTGCATTATGAGTGCCAAAACTCAACACCGCTTTCTGACATTTTAATAAAGCGAGAAAATTAAAATTATTCATCCAAGTATATAGAATTGAACTCACGACCGT
This sequence comes from Heliconius ricini, assembly GCA_018231645.1. Classification (NCBI taxonomy): domain Eukaryota; kingdom Metazoa; phylum Arthropoda; class Insecta; order Lepidoptera; family Nymphalidae; genus Heliconius; species Heliconius ricini. The sequence goes on along the minus strand of DVQM01000380.1, from coordinate 4,075 downwards.
CACGCTTTCAGTCAGATGCTGTGCCGCTAAGCCACGACGACCTCAACATACACGAATGAATTCATTAAATATTTTCTCTTAAGACCGCTACTTAGAGAATGTCATAAAATGTTGCTTTTTGAACGCGTAGAATATTTTGCAATGCATGAAATATGTATGCGGGCTTTAAATATAATAATAACATTTCACTTGCAATTTTCACCTATATTAGATTTTTTTATGTTTTACAATGTTATATAAGTTAAACCTTGACCTGGCGTAGAAGGAACTTAGTGCAAAGATCCTTCGTTCCCTACTTTCCATTAAATTTTTGAGACATTAGTTACGAGTATATATTGATGAATTTGAACGCCGCGCTTCGTCTAGTTGCTTGAAGAATTCGAACTTACAAGTAACGCCTTTACAGTTCAGTACACTCCACATGCAATTCTATATATGCCAGTACTCTACGAAGAAAATTCAAAACGATTCACACATTTTGTTCGCACTACGCTACTATTGTCCCTCCATAATTGTTCGGGAGGTCGTTCCGCAAACAATACAGCAAATATTTATTAGGGTCCCCAGAGATGAAAGTAGTCCAAATATTTCTTCCCAAATTTATCCTACACAAAATTGTGGGAATAACGTGGCGTTGATATATAAAATAATTGAATTTTTTTTTGTACTTGCAGGCTATCCGCGGCTTCGCCCGCTTAAACTACACAATTAAGTTTATTATAAAAACCAACTTCATGCTGTATTCCGCATACAGGAGAGTAGACAGAGGGAACCTAGCGTTAAGACTCTCTGTTGAATAATAAAGATTATTTTTAATAATAAAAAAAAATCATCAAGTACGTAGGAGTTATTCACATGAACCAAGAGTTCGATATAAATTTTAAAATTGTTTGTTTTTTTTATGATTCACGTTCTATCCCGCACGCACACAGTATGCTTGGCAAAAGCAATCTGGGATCTTAGTATTAAGACACTCCGTTCCTATTAAGATACTTCTGTTACCCACTTTTGAAATATTGGCTGCTAGCTTGGTACCCGATGGGGGCAATCTTTATATTTATAATATATTCACTTACCCGCTCTAACAACAGAGCGCGGCGTTGAATTCCGTACGCAACACGCATTATTTGGAGTATAACACAGAATGCTATCTATTTTAACGAAAATTCGAAGTAAAATCAAATCCACAACCATCGCTTACAATCATACACTACCATTGCGTCAAAATGACACTTTTTAACAAATATATCAACTTGTCACACATGGAAAGCGGGCGGAGGAACCTGTCAAATGTGTCACGAAAACATTCTGATACCGAACGCTATTTTAATTTAATAAATATACTTTTATTTATGACAAATTTGTGTATTTCACACAAATTATTTACTGTGTTTTAAATTGAATATTTTGTATATTTTTGTTTCAGCTTCATGCTGTATCCCGCACTCAGCAGGCTAGGCAGAGGGAAACTAATGTTAAGACATTCCGTTCCCCATTTTCTGCCGAATTCTAGAGGCGTTGCATGTTGAGTGGCAGAACTCAACGCCACGCTTTGCGTCGACACCAGAGCGAAGAAATGGAATTATAAATTTAAGTACATATTTCATCTCCTCGAGTGGGGATCGAACCCACAACCAGTCGGTTCACAGTCATACTTTGTTCTCCTGCACCACTACTGGAGATTGATTTGTATTATAAATCAAATATAATAAAAGTATCCAATAATAAAGTAGTGGAATATTCTTGAACAAGACCTGCGATAGCTGTGGGTCTGATCTCCTTGGTGATATTTTTATTATTTATTCTCTTTGCCGTATCCCGGATACAGCAAAACAAACAGGAGGAACTACCAGGTGCTAAGGCCCTCCATTCCTCGCGCGCGCTTATTTTCGAGAAATAGGATCGAAATAATCGATTTCCCCAAGTGGAAATCGAAAGCACAACCACGATGGTCCAATTTTTATATGTATTACATTTATTTTTATTTCTATTTATCAACTCAACATATTATAAGAAAAGTAAATAAGAAAGATCCTTTACACTATTTTCTTTCTTTAATTACTTGTGGTATAGCGCTATAATTTTCACCATTTAACAGACAAAGTCAAATGTATTCGGGCGGAAACTGTAGGACTGATTTGGCGCTTAGGTTCCCTCTAACTTCTGTGTAAACTGTAATTTAAATGAAAACTATATTTAATTTATTTACTTCTGTGGGCTCGTTCATTCTTGGGATAATTTATTATTTGATATCCTTGCTCTAATAAGAACCAAAGAAAGGCTTTGAGTTCCGCTTCCAAATACACAATGTCTCGAAAATTGGATGGCGCGTAGAATGGAGTGTTTTAACTTGTTCCCTCCATCTACCCTACGAAATAATGCGTGAAACTGATATAATTTATGGTCCAATATTAGATAACCCTGCTTTAAGTGGGATAGAGCGTGTGGCCATATTCGATAAGCAAATAAAAAATAACAAAGTTAACTTATTCATAACGTTGATTAAACCATGAGTTGAAATGTAAAAATTGTGGAAAAAGTGACAATAAAATGAAATGTCATGGGTTGTATACAGCCGCGCCTCGGGACGTGACCCCTGAGTGACCTCTGTTTACAAACAGACGTCGTGTTACGTTTTATTAGTATATATGTTACTCGCGAGAGGTGTACAGTATACCGTAGATGATGTACGATTATTTGCTGATTTTTTTCCAGTCGTAAGAATAAGTTAGTTTCCTATCCCACATTTGTCTCCTTTCGAACCGATTTTGTGTTAACTCGCTACTACTACAAAACGTGGGCAGATTTTTTGTCTTTTTCATTAACTAGCTGTGGCCCGTAACTTTTTTTGGGTGGACTTCAAGGTCTAATATGGAAGCGGAAGTGTTTTATAATATGAAATAAAATATAATTTTAATGATTTTGAGAATACAAAATATAAATACAAAATACAAAATATAATAAAAATATTAATATAATACCCAAATTAGCACCAACCTTGTTTGAACTAAAATAGCATTAAATTGTCGTGTGATCCGGGCCTACGATACGATCACACTGGTATTATTTTGGTGTCGTAAGAGATGACTAAGTGGAAGAGTCACGTTGCTAGCTATGGCAACACGCATATGCAGACTGGACCGGATTAATACCGACATTTACCCTTGGTTTATCTGGAGGTTCACCGATTGACTAATGACAGTCAATATGGCTTCCGACATGGTCCATCAACTGGTAATTTTCTGGTATACCCATGAACGGCTTCGTTCAACCGATCTCCTCAACGTTAAACAGCATAAACATAAATTTTGTGCATATGTTATTAGTGTAAATACAAAATAAATGTAATATAAATTTTTTGAACTATTCATTTAGTCTATCGTTTGTTCTCATTTGATTATAAACTTAAAATACCGAGTTCTATATAAATAAGATATCATTTCACAATTAGAAAGCAATGATAAAATGACTCGTTTATTTGCGACTATATGGAGGTTGTAAATAAATTAAGAGCCCGCATGGAGCTCGGCGGTATAATTGAACCATGTATCTCTTATACATTTGCTTTTTGACGTAATATTGAAGATATATAATAAAATATAGACTTACACTTTCACATAAATCTTATTTCAACAATTATGTAACAACAAAAGTTAACGAATTCAGGATAGAATATAAATAACAAACAGTTTATTTGTGTACAGTATTCCTCACGTAAAATGCCTATTGAGTTTTCGCAACAACCATTATTCTCCTTTTCATTTCAGTTTAAAATGTTTCAAAGATAAATTTTTCTCATTCATCACAATCAACGCCAACGCAAAGTAGAAGTAGGAATCATAAAAATATAAAGCAAAAATAGACCCTCACATACCATTAAAGGGGTGCTATAATAGGGTCGAATTAATTAGAGAGCGGAGGTGTAAACGCTGTAGCTATTTCTGACTTTGACGTAGAAAAGTACTTGTTTATTTTGAATATAGCGTTTTAAGGTTTGACATCTATTTATTTATCTATACATTATCTCTATCTCTATATATAATAAGACAGTAAAAATATTTTGTATGTACATTTA
>DVQM01000379.1:0-18283 GCA_018231645.1 Heliconius ricini | reverse complement strand
TATATATATATATATACACACACACATATATCTATTAAATGCGTTCAAAACTGAAAAAAAATGTGTAAATATTATATAGAAAATGTATACTTTGGAAATATTTTCAAACAATGTTTTTTTGTGTGCTACAGATATAATCTAGTCCCTAATACTCTAATCGAATGTTGCAAACACTAGATTAATTTCGATAGCAAATCTTAGTTTATGTTCATTTAATAAAATTCATGTTAAATAATATTATTTACTCTTACTTGTAGCAAAATGTACATATATCAAAATAAATATAATATACCGTACAAACTTGTAAGGATCAATAATTGTGCGCATTATTACTTAAAGCCTACAGGATTCTTGTAAGGAGTTAATACGTGAGGTTGGCAGCATTGCTAAATTTAATGTTTGACGCCAACCCTATTCCTTCTTCGTTCTTCGCTCGTTTGTTCCATCGATGGCGTAGCATCATAGATGTTTGATCGTGATGTTATTACTAAAATAACGCAACACTGGCCTATAATTAATCATAATAAATATATTTACTAATAGTAGTATGTGACATAAATATTTTCTGTGAAAATAAGTGTGATTTGTGTGAGAAATGGCAGGAAAAACTACGGAATGGCGACCGGGGCCTACTGTTTGCCGATGTTGTTTAAGCGAAGGTTGCTACAAAGACATTTCTACTGAATATTTTTGGATGGGGAAGAGGGAAGTTTATGCAGATATGTTGTCCGAAACGTTTGATTTAAGTGTACGTATATTTTGTGTGTGCATTCTTTCTTCAGTTTTTGTATGTTGGCGTCCATTTTATAGCGTACTTACTTTTTTAATGTATAATCCGACCGCATTAAGATGCATCTGTTTTTATTCTTCGATCCAATAATGTTCAGTGCTTTTTAATCTGGTCGGTTAAGTATAATCGATTTTTTTGGAAGTTATTGATGTAAAGACTTATTAATTATTATGATCAGTGACAAATTAAAATATACTGTAATGTTTCTTTAGTAAAAAATAGCTCATAAAAGATATATTTCATAAAAGCTATTTTATTTTGTTGTACCACGTTTTTTTTGGAAATTAATTCAAATTTAATTGAGGGTATTTTTCAAAACAACTACACTAACTAATGAAACGTTTATTATCGCCACAAGTGTAAAACTGTACTGAAACATTTATTAATTGTTCTTTTTTTGTTTTCTTCCAACTCATAAAAATATAAATAAATAATATTCATTCCTTTTATAAAAGATTTTTTTTTTACATAAATCAAAAACTGCTATATTAAATAAACAACATACTTCACATTATTTGCCATTATTTCTTCTTATTTTATACAATTCGACAGATATCCTACTCCCAATCTGGAGGGCCTAACAGCCATAGTCGTCTTATATGTGAGCCTTGTATATCAAGGTTGCGAGATGCGGCAGATTTTAAGAGACAAGTGCAAGAGTGTGAACGCACATTCACTACTTACTTGGATCCTGGGAATTCAGTTGCTGATGTGGAAGGTCAGGATGTGATTTTTTTACTAACGTAGACTTTTTATTACTATTACAAATAAATATGATAAAAGAATATTTATAACTAACAACCCTCTACTTATACTGTATTATGAAAGATGTGCAGGTTCAAATTGTGCCTCATCATACTTTATTTTCACTTTCATAAGTAAAATTATCATAAAATTTACAGTGAGCTTAGAAGTGGACAGAACTGATAGTGATATCAAAGTGGAATGTGTGAAGGAAGAGAAGGGAGTGTCAGATGATGATGATTTTGATGATCGGGCCGATTTTGGTGATGATGATGATGATTACGACGATTGTAAGTATATTTATATTTTAGTTATAACACGATAAATTGTTTTTTTTTTATTTAAGCCTATTCAGTTTAATTGTGGTGTCAAAGTGAATTATTTAGTAGCGGCTCATACTTGCACATAAGACAATAGGCAGAGGGAATCTGAGTGTACATACTCCTTCACTCCACATTTACCACAGAAATATCAAGACATTGCGTGTTGAATGGCAGAACCCAACACCACACTTTGCCTTGTCACCAAAGCTAGGTAGTAGGGAGTTGTGTACAATTTTAATTTTTTATTTCTCAGATTGTACACAACTGTTGTATTTACAGTTGCATGCTTCTACACCACAATAACCGCAATTTCAATCCTTATTCAAGAGAAATAAAAATACTTCATTCCTCTGACTGGATATTGAACCCATAACAATCACATTAACTGTTATATTTTATCCCATTGTACCACAACAACCTCTGAACACTAATTATAATACAATTAATAAAATATGTTATTAATAATATATACTCTTTTAGTGGATGACCAACCCTTAACAAAGTTAGCAAGTAAAATACCCAAAAAGGAATCTGTAGAAATATTAGAACTAATTAATAACGACAAAACGACAGAAAAAAGGAAATCCTCAACAAAAAGTAAATCTTCATCGGCAAAAAAGGTTAAGACGAAAAAGGAGATTGCTACATCTAGCAAAGAGAAGCCTGAGCGAAAGAAAAAAGGTAGGGTTTCTAGAAATTAATTTATTTTAAATTGGTTTTGAGTAAATGCTGTGGATTTGTTTTTTTTGTTAGGCTGAATGTGTAAATAAAAAAAAAAGTGGATAAATGTATGTGTACAGGTGGAAACGTCAGCACTCCCTTTATGGGAACAGCATATAGGGTAAACTATTTTAAACCTATGGGTTTAAAATATTTCAGCTTTTTATATTGGCGTTTTATTTCACAACAATAATTTAATTTTTTTTGTGTGAAAAAAATACTTTTTAATTTTTAGGGGAAAAAATCGTATTAGGCTTTTATAGAGTAGTTTAAACTGTGGTTTCCTTTAAAGCGGTGCTGACAAAAATCTGTATAACATATTAAGTGGTAATTAAGTCTGTTATCATTTTATTTAAAAAAACGAATTAGGTATTTTAAAATAATACCACAAAATAAAAAACAAGAATGAGTTTTTAGTTTAAAAAAAAAAATCTTTGTTTTACAATCTTTTCATTGATAGATTATTCACAGCATTTATTTTTTCCAATGTTTAATTGTCATTTTTTTTGCTGATATCCTATAAATTATACCTGACTACCTCGCTAGGGATAAAGTGTGAAGCTAAGTTAAGTTATTTACTAGTAAGTTTGTTTTTACTTTACTCTCTCCTTCAAGGCAAGTCTTTAATTAACTATCATATCAAGGCTAGTGCACAGTACAAAGCTAGTGCACAGCACAGTGGTATGTATAAGTGTGAGACTGTATATGCGACTGGGTGTGGGTTCAATCCCACCTCAAGGAAATGAAATATTTATAAAAAAAATATTTTCATTTCTTTGCTCCCTGGTGTTTCTTTTCAACACCAGGGGGTGTGGAGGCAAAGCGCGGCGTTAGGTCCTGCTACTCAATATGCCTCCTGAATTCGATGGAAACTGTGGACCGAAGTGTCTTCACAGTTCTCTATTCATACCCTGTGTGCCAGATACAGCGTGAAGCTAATTTTTTTAATTTTAATATGTATAATCATTTTTTTTATGATAATATATAGTAGTAATATATCGTTAAGACACTCCGTTCCCCGCCTTCCGCCGAATTCTGGAAACATTGCGTGCTAAGTGACGGAACTTAAGCCGACTGTTTTGTCTCGACACCACAGCTAAAAAATTAAAATATAAATTAAATAAATATTTCACTTGCCTAGTGGTGATTGAATCCATTGACAGTTGCGTTTACAGTCACACTTTGTGCTCCAGCACCACAACCGGTCTCAAATTTGTTTTCTTTCCATTTCAATCTTTTTTTTGTGTCTTTTATTGTATATAATGGAATTGATTCTATGTTTAGAACTAATTATAACACATTAATTATAGAAATATATTTACTCAGCAGAAAAAATGATAATTCATATATTGCATGACTGTGTTGATGTTTTTGTATGGACATGTTTCTACAAGTACATATATTATTTGTTTCATTTTGTTTATGTTATAAATATATATTAAGGATACTATTTTGTTTCCCGATTTCATTTATAAAAAATGTAAAAAAATATTTTATTGCTTCTTTGTCTAGTTAAATTTGAATAAACTGGATTTTTAATAGCTTTCAATGAATATACTATTTTCAGTGTTGCCAGGTAAGTTATAAGCACATGTGTGGTAGATAGTTTTTGATTTGAAATATTGCCAGATTATGAAACATGTCAATACAATATGACTGAAAAGTCTATTTTATATTTTTTTGGGTGGACATAAGTAAATGAAATGAATTCCTATGAATTTAATAATCATATTTTATTTATATTTTGGTCAACCAAGTCGAATTTAGTTTATTTTTAAATTCTAACTTCGACTATGTTCTTGAAAAGTAGTGCCATCCATGAAAATGTTAATAAATGTGAGTAAGATACTAAATAAAATTGTAATCTCTTTATAATATATATTATCCTTGTCGTAATATTTTATTTAGTATGTTTTTCTCGTAAATTGATCTTTTCCACTACTTTTTCTCGTCTACACATATTTCAGCTAAGATAAATCTTTGAACTTAATGTGCTTACTGCGCTATTCCTTAAATTTGTTTAAAAAAAAATCAACTTAATAAGCCATTTAGCAAAGTGTCGTTTGATAATTCATATTTTAACTAATTTGGAACAAAACAATGAATGTATCCAAATTAAAACAAACAAACAGTCGGTACAACGTTCTCAATTGAATACTAGAAAAAGAAACGTAAGTTTCTAAGAAGAACTTCTCAGATTAATTTGTTTTCAAGAAGACGGGCATTCGGTTTATAGCGGTGTTTTTTTGTTTTAGAAGAGTGGTCAGACCCAGCGCGCCTTAACGCCGGTACTATAATAAAATGTACCACCGCGTACCCATTCAGAGTGAACGATAAGTGCATTGTGTGCGTTTACTGCCAAGAGTTGTATGAGGATCCGGATGTTTTCCGACGGCATATGGACGATGAACATGATACCTTTAATATTAAAGTCGCATTCCATAATCTGCCCAAATTAGAGTTTATTAAGGCAGATCTAACTAACTTGCGATGTAGGATGTGTACACAACAGTTTGATAATTTAGAAGTTATTGCGGAACATCTACAACAAGCACACAATGAGGCTATTGATTCTAATGCCCGACTTGGTGTTATGCCATATATTTTAAGAAAAGACTTTTTTACTTGTGTAGTGTGTGGCAAGAGTTGCCCGTCCCTATTTCATCTGAATCGACACACGATAACTCATTTTCTGAGTTACGTTTGCCATTATTGTGGTAAAAGCTACGTGGCTACCACTGGCTTGTTGCGACACGTCCGATCTAAACATCAAGAGTACAAAGTTTCGTGTCGTAGATGTGGAAAAGTCTTTCCCAACATGGAAGCTAAAGAAAAACATAGGAGAACCGAGAAATCTTGCATGCCCTACTGTTGTTCCAAATGTCCCGAAAGATTCCACGACTGGAAGATACGGAAAAAACATATGGAGACTGAACACGGTCAAATGAAACGTATAGATCGTTGTGCCGACTGTAATATAACTTTTAGCAAGGGAAGTGCATACTACCAACATTTTAAACTAAAACATTCTAAAGATTGTGTTGTTTGTAAGCACTGCGGCATGAAATTTATATGTCGGTCGCGTTATAAACGGCATCTTACCACTCATGTTAGTTATACGGTGTAGACTTCAAAGTTTTTTACTATAGTGCCAAATCGTGAGACATTTAGAAACTTTATTTGTGTCATGTTGATGGGGTGTATGGGGTGTAAATATTATTTAGTGTTTAGCATTTAATATTTAGTAAGCTTTGTTTTAGCACTAAGACATATATTTATATCTTCGAGTATTACAAGGACTGTAATGAGATAAGTAACTAATTATTAACGACTCATATTGTAAAACTCTTGAAACACAAATTTGAAAATATTCAATTTATTTTTAAATTATAGGAATAAAAAAAATGTGTAAACAGATAGAAACGTGTCGTAGATATAAGAAGCTGAATGCATATCTTAAATTTTACAATCATTAAGAAAAAAAATTAGAATAAATACTCTATTTAATATACGAATTTGGGAGGAAAGTGAAGAATGAAGTGTTTTGGTACTAACTTCTCCCACCTACCTTGCTATATACAGGATAAAGTGTGAAACTTTTTTTTTAGCTTCTCGCTTTTACATTAGTAAATTAGAGAATAATGTAGGCTAGTGAGTTTAGATATTAGGTATAAATATGAAATATTATTTAAATTTTAAATAGAAAATGTGTCTATTTTTTATTTCTCCTCTTTCTTTAATCTGAAGATTGAGTTTATTATTATTAAATATATAAAAAAAATATATGAATATTTTAAATTTAGATCATGATAGCAGCATTATACTGGTTATATTAAATTATCTTTTTTTATTTCTTGTATGCAAGTATTGCTTATAAATACTCATATTTTAGTTGTTTCATATAATGTATATTCTCCATAAATTAATAAATTTCTAGGAAAACCTTAATAAGAGTGATTAGATTAAATATAATTATTAATAAAATAAATACTAAGTATTTACATTTCTTGCGGGTATTATTATAAAAAGAGATTTTTTCAAATTGAAAGTTGTTTTAAAACAATATATGAAAGACTTATATACATTTACATTCAATTAGGAAGTATACTCGTTGTATACAAGTTTACTGTAATCATTAAAAATATTTTTTTTTAGTAAAATGATTTTTCTTACCTATATAGTAATAATCAATTTAAATGTTATTTATGTACTGTTAGACGTAAGATTTGGAGAGCAGATCATTCACGATAAGAAAGTTTACAAAAAGCGTCTACCGTTAATATAGACAGTAACAAAGGAAAAGTTACAGACACTTCTTTAAATTCTTACATTAATTTAGAGTGGACTGTTTCCTTTTGATCGAATGCTCCACAAAGTAAAGTATTATGCTATTGTTTATTTTGAGAAGGAAGTTGTAATAATGGAGCAATTGAAGTTTTTCATATAATTATAATTCGGGATTGTTAATTCTTCGTTTATGTTACGCCCTGTGAGAGATATTGCTTCAAGGGTATGGTCTAATTCTGAGCTAATTGAGCTAAAAATAACAAAATCTGTTGCGTTTAGCATTTCATTCTCTCTGGCTATGTCTTCTATAAAACGTAACAGGTTGGTGTCTATACATGGAAGATATATAAGAACAAATGTTAAGGCCTTAATAAATGTAATAGAACGCAAAGCGATGACTCTTTTCTGTCTCAAGTTTCACTTAAAAATCGCTTTATTTCAATTGGTGTACAAATAAAAGTTATGTCAGTATAAATAGTTTAAGTTAAGTAGACAAAATTGCTACAAAATTAGTGTGTTGATTTGGCTAAATCTTAAACTTTTTGTGTGTATGTGCGCTGCTATATAAACATACATACAGGGTGAAGAAGGCTCCTTTTACGGAAACAGCATATAGGGTATTAGGTGCACGCAAAGATGCGAATAACGTAAACACATACTACTAGAAAGATACTACTCAAGGTAAACAACTTTGAACTTCTAATAACCACTAATACCTACGACTCGATTTCGTAATGAGGCGTATGCGTAGTTTCCCTTTGATAGGTTTATGATATGTGTGCGTGCATTGTGTTGTTCTTGACAAACGGCGTTTTATTTTAAAACGACAATTTTATTACTTATTTTCTTTGAGAAAAATACTTTTTCATTTTTGAGAAAAAAAATATATCAGACTTATAGAGTAATTAAAACTATGGTTTCATTTAAGGTGGTGCTGACACTTCCACTCTGTCTATATTGTCCTTATAATAATAATGTTGTTAGATCATGAAAGTAATTGAGAAGAGAAAATAAATTATTGTTTTGTACAAGCAGGCGAAGCCACGGGGGGCACTGGTTAGGGATAAATCTTGAAGCTGAAATAAATATTATTAAAAGAAATTGAACTCAGTCAGTTCGTTACCTTATGTACGCCACGATAACTGAACTATATATTTAAATTTACCGTAAATATATGTTTTTTTTTTATTTTATAAATCAATTAATTAATTTAATATAAATAAATGATGTTTGTGTTTGACAACTGCTAGTAAAAGCAACAAAAAAGCTTATAACGACCATTTAGTCTTATTCGTGTAAAAATAAAAACTAAAAAAAGTGGTAAAAATATGCGAGTAAAGAAATCAGAGGACACTATTGATTTTGATAATACCATGTTCCATACACTATCTACACTTGTAGATGATACATAAGGAAAGCTATCTAAAAAGCATGTATGAAGAAGTTGATGACAACTAAAATATGGTGCATTTTTAATTATTTAAATAAATGTTTTCCAACCAAAATTTTTCATTTTACATAAAATGCTAAGAACATAAGTTAGTAGGGCTATAAGGTTGTGTTATTTTACTAATATATATTTTTAAATTTCAAGGATATTTGAAATTTATAAAATATCAGTGAAATTAAGAAGCTCGATACGTGACTGTAGACTGTATATTGTTTTAATCTATTGATGCTATTTTAGGTATGAGACATACCTAAGTGCGTCTTAATTTTTTATTTAATATTTTTTTCTAGTCTTCTAATAATTTTATTTTGTCGTTACTCTGTATGATAGATATAGGTAACGGTAAAGAATTTGCCTTAATGGAATTATATCCATGTCATTTTGTCGTAACAAAGCTTTATTAATAGTAAGTAACACACTACAAAAAGTTATACAAATAATTAAACAACGATACTGCTCCCATCTATCAGTTTACAGATTAAGTTAACTAAAAGAACAAAATAGTGACGGGACTTTCTCTTTGTTCTAGAGGTGGATTGGTTAGTCGCGGCGCGTCTCAACGCCAAGGTAGTTTTGAAATATACCACGGCGTATCCGTTCAGGATACCGAGTAATTCCATGGTGTGTGTCTACTGTTGCGAGCAATATGATGATCCGAAGATATACAGGCAACATATGAACGAGGAACATTCAGTTTTCAACGTGGAAACAGCTTTTGCGCATTCTATGAATAATTACACGGAATACCTGAAAGTGGATTGCTTTGATTTAACTTGTCGCATTTGTATGGAACCCTTCGATAGTATAGTTTCTATAGCCGAACACTTAGATCAAGAGCACAAAAAAAATATGAATTTAAATATAGAAGTGGGAATGCAAATGTTCAAATTGGGCCCCGAGAGATGGGTGTGCGCACTCTGCAATCTAAAACTTCCAAGTCTCAGAGAACTGAGTAGGCATACCAGCTGTCACTACCACAAATATACGTGTGAGACGTGCGGCAAATCGTATATAAACAAAGAAAACTTAACTCGTCATATACAATACGGTCATAGTCAATACAAAATCTGCCTAAAGTGTAAAGAAGCCTTCCCCAGTTGCGAGGAACGTCGTCAACATGTTCTCTCTTCCGAACGATGTTGGCCACAAAGTTGTAATTTATGCGGAAAAAGATTTGTATCTAGGAAGCTTAGGCTCGACCATTTAATAGAAGCTCACGGACAAAGACCCAAGAAATACACTTGTCCAGATTGTGGGAAGGTGTTTGATAAGTGGCATCCATATAGAGCTCATTTTGTTTTATCACATACTGATGATATATACGCGTGTTCGTTTTGTGGATTCAAATTTGACACTAAAAGGGCTTTGGCGGAACATAAAGTAATACATACTAAAGAGAAATCTTTTTCTTGTACAGTATGTTCCAAATCTTTTGCTAGGAAGAAGAATTTGATCCAACACAGCTGGATTCATAGTGAATATAAAAGATTTGAATGTACTCTCTGCAGTAAACAGTTTAACCAGAGAGTCAGTTGGAAGACTCATATGAAATCGTATCACCCAGAACTAGTTGACTTTTGACTTTTGGTTATTTCTAAGCGAATTGATTGATTCCGTTGTTTGCATCGACGTGATTAAATTATACAATAATAAACGTCACTTTTCGTTGTTATTTGGTATTTTTGTTTCACATTGTTTGTTTTGTGGAAATACAGCTTTTTATTATGACAAATCTAGGAAAACTGTCAGGGCCTATTTAGGTTATAGCTTTGAATTGCCACAAAAGGGATTTAGCAATCATTTTATAATGATCCAATTACTTTAGAAAGATATGAGAAAACTAAATTTCTAGTATTTTCATATTTTAAATTTTAGAAATAATATTTCAAAAAAATACCTATAAATTATAGCTTTGGTTAAAAATGAAGCCAGATTAAATAAACGTTTTTAAAAATACATATACTCGTAGAAACAATTGAACAAATTTATAATTGGTTATTGAAAATTTTCAAGGTTATTACCACCACAACAATATTTAACATATCCAATCTATATGTTTGATGTTTTTATTTCGTTATTTTAACTAATTCTTCACATTATAAATAACAATTGCTAACGAAATTTCGCCAAAATGAATGGACACAAGACGAAGAGAATAATATATAAACAAAAAAACCACAACTATATCTGAAGAACATTAAGACGCTAAGTAACGAGCAAGCAATGAATGACCAAGGGATTTCTTTTTGTTCTAGGCGAAAACGCCTATTTTATGGCGAAGCGCAACGCGGAGTTTATCGTGAAATTTTCAACAGCGTACCCGTTCAGACTCCCAGAGGATTCTATGGTTTGTGTGTATTGTTGTGAGAGTTACGACGATCCTTGTATGTATAGGAAACACATGGACGAAGAACATCAAACATTCAACGTCCGAATGGCATTCGTTCATTGCACAGAGGGCTATATTAAAGTTGATTGCACAGAACTGCGTTGTCGCCTCTGTGTGGAATCGTTTGAAGATTTGGAATCTGTTGCTCAACATCTAGTTAATAAACATGAATTATCCCTTAATTTAACCTTTGAATTGGGCATGCAACCGTTTAAATTAGAAAAGGATAGGATTGCATGTGCCATTTGTAATGCGAAATCTTTATGTCTCAGACAACTTAGTAGGCATACACAATCTCATTTCTTAAAGTATACATGTGATACGTGCGGCAAATCATATTCAACTATAACTACGTTAAAACATCACATATCATACACACATACAGGACAGGAGAGAATATGCAGGAAGTGCAAAAAGACTTTTACATCTTTAGCAGAAAAACGGGAGCATTTAAATCAATCTAAGAAGTGCTGGTCACATTTGTGTAGTGTTTGCGGAGAGCGGTTCCTAACTTGGAATATCAAACAAGCACATATGTCCGCGGTTCATGGAGCTCCTAAAAGGACCTACGTTTGCCCTGAATGTAACGAAGTGTTTCCCGATAGAAAAAAATATCGGGTTCATTTTAAAATTTTACACACAGACGATAATTTTGTTTGTACATGCTGTGGGCTCAAATTTGATACGAAACGAAATTTAGAGAACCATAAAGTAATTCATACGAAAGAAAAGTTATTTCCTTGTCCTGTATGCTCTAAGTCTTTCCCGAGAAAGAAAAATTTAGTCCAACACATGTGGATTCATAGCGAATTGAAGAGATTTAGTTGCACCTTATGTAATAAACAGTTTAATCAAAGAGTTAGTTGGAAAACTCATATGAAATCCTATCACCCGGATTTAGTTGATTTTCAAGATATGCAAAATAATAAAGTAAAAATGGTTCTAACTGTTTTGAAACATGATGAATGATTTTTTTTATAAAACGTATGAATCTCAATTTGTTATTTGTTTCTGTGGGACTTAGAAATTTATTTAATTAGATATGTATTATAAAAAGTAATATGATTAAAAAACTATTTAATGTTTAGAGACGAGTGCCTAAACTAAAAAATATGATAATATTTCTTAAAACACCATTTTTCGGTAAGATTTTTTTTTTAAATAAAATCTGTTTATTTTTTTTTATCCTACATGTACTTTTTAAAAAATATTGTCTGTCTATAGGAGGTAATTAATAAAATCTAAAAATTAAAGAGATCACTAAATTGTGCTTATAATTTGTTATTTCAAAAATGTTTTCGTTTTCGTTTTATAGTCTATTATATAGGTTATGCAAATTGTGAAATAAGCCATAAATTATAGTTTTAAATAAATAATTTTTATCATGTTTACCTTTTGTTTTCTTTACATGTTTAAATTTAAGTAAATATTTAAATTTCTGTATTAATTTTACATACCATTTACATATTATAAATGAGAAAATGAAAAGGTCCTGATAATTTACAATTATCATCATCATAAATCTTTTTTTTGGATTTGTTTAAAAATGTTAATATGAACTAGAGTATTAAATAAGAAATGTCAAGGAAATAATAGTTATAAATGGAAAATAACTGCGGTATTTTGGCATAATGACGGAATAAAACACTGATCAAAGGCATTTCTGTCTGTTCTAGACCCGATACGACCGTTATCAGTCGCCAGACGGAATGCCGAGATCATGGTGAAATACTCTACAGCCTACCCCTTCAGGTTGCCAGAGGCGTCACTTATGTGTGTTTATTGCTGCGAGTCTTACACAGAGTCATCTCTATTCAGGAAGCATATGAATGATGAACATAAAATTTTTAAAGTAGAAACTGCCTTTGCACATTGTCTATACGAAGGGTATCTTAAAGCGGATTGTACAGACTTACGGTGCAGAATTTGTAATGATACTTACAATAAGCTAGATGAAGTGGCAAAACATATAAACGAAATACATGGTCAGAAGATTAACCTTGAATTCCATTTGGGCATCCAGCCTTTTAAATTTGAAAATGATAAGCTACTATGTGGTATTTGTGATAGAAATTTTCCTTGTCTTCGCCAACTCAGCCGTCACATAGCATCACATTATAAAAATTTTACTTGCGAGGAATGCGGAAAGTCTTACACGACAAATGGTTCTTTACAGCAGCACATGAGGTTTTCCCATATTTCAGAGAAAAGAATTTGTAGGAGATGCAAAAAGACGTTTAGCTCTTTAGAAATGAAACGAGAACATGTCGAAGCATCTCCGAAATGTTGGACATATCAATGTTTTGTATGCTCACAAAGGTTTATGAAATGGTCGGCGAAAGAGCAGCACCTAATAACGGTACATGGTCAAGCCAAAAAGACGCACTCGTGTCCTGAATGTGGGCAGGTGTTTTCTTCAAGAAATTCTTACAGAGTTCATTTTGCAACGATGCACGCCGGAGTCAATTTTGTATGTTCCTGGTGTGGTCGAAAGTTTAGTACTAAGAGACACTTAGAACAACACACAGTCGTACACACCGGTCTTAAACTATTCGATTGTTCCGTTTGCTCTAAATCTTTTCCTAGGAAGGCAAATTTGACCCAACACATGTGGATTCACAGTGAATACAAACGTTTTGAATGCTCTGTATGCTCAAAACAGTTCAATCAACGCGTCAGTTACAAATCACACATGAAAGCGCATCACCCTGAAATCGAAAATTTTTGAAGGAATTTTACCATCATAAATATTAAACTTTGAAATTAAATACTAATAGCGACTAGCGTATGTAATACTCAGGAGAAACATTTGAAAAGGTGTAATTTTTGTCACATATTATGTCTTTTAGTGGCGTCATATAGATGTTAATTGCAATGAAAATATTTTTATTTTGTTTAGGTATAGATCCGAAAAAAGAAAATAATATAATTTCGATTTAGGTTTTAAATGCAAATAAAATTTTAATATATATTTTTTAAATATGTCGTATAGATATTACTTAGATATCTTAAAATACAAAGTCATGGCGAAATTAAATTAAAATACACAGCTAAAACAGAAGAATGAGTCAACATGGAAATTTTCTTTTTTTTTTCTAGACTCCAAACAACCCAGTCGCATTATGATGACTAAACGGAATGCAGAACTTGTATTGCAGTATTCAACGGTATACCCGTTCAGAATTCGCAGCAAGACAATGATATGCGTTTATTGCTGTGAGGAGTACGAAGACCCAAAAGACTATAGAACTCATTTGGACGAAGCACACAAAACTTTTACGGTATCTACTGCCTTAGCGCATTGTGGATACGGCAAAGAATACCTTAAAGTTGACCTCACAGATTTAAAATGCAGAATATGTTCTCTGCCTTGTAATAATTTGGAAGAAATCGCTGAACATATTAGAGAAATGCACGGCGTAAGCAAAATTGACTTAAAATATGAAATTGGTATGCATCCTTACAGAATGGACGGCGAAAAGTGGGTTTGCTTTCTCTGTGACAAAAAGATGCCATCCTTGACTAAATTATGTAGACATACAACTTCACACTACCAAAAGTATACTTGCGATGTTTGTGGACGGACTTATTTAAAAAACGAAGCATTAAAATATCATATTCGATGCAGTCACACTTATGGGAATCATGTATGTAGGAAATGTTGGATAGATTTCCCAACTTTAGAAAAAAAACGCGAGCATTTAAGACAATCAAAACGCTGTTGGACCTTCTGTTGTATCAGTTGTGGAGAACGTTTTATGTCCTGGGAAGGCAAGCAGAAACATCTCATCGAAATACACGGAAGGCAAAAGAACATGTATGAATGTCCTGATTGTGAAGAAACCTTCGATTCTCGAAAACATTTCTATACTCACTTTAAAGTTAACCACAGTGATGACAGCTACGTATGCTCTTGTTGTGGACTGAAATATGGCACCAAAAAAGAATTGGAGGAGCATAGATTCTGTCATACCGGTGAAAAGCCATACAGATGTTCTATTTGCTTAAAATTGTTTTCGAGAAGTAAAAGCTTAAAACAGCACATGTGGATACACAGTGATAATAAAAGATTCATATGTGTTATATGCAATAAACAGTTTGCACAAAAAGTTAGCCTTAAAGGCCACATGAAGACCCATCATCCCGAAATCACTCTAGAAGTTTAAATGTTATTAGATAGTTTGTAATAAACATAAAATTCGCAGATATACTCCGTGTTTAAGTTTTATCTCCTTCATGGTTAGGATTTCCGGTTTTTGGTTTGACATTGACCAATTTCTTTTTTGTTTTTAGGGTCGACATTGGAAATTCGTGGGCGTAGTGAGAATGAAACTGAGAAAAAGAAAATAGTACTCGTATATCAGACGCCTCAGCGTCGAAATGCGGAACTTATACTCAGGCATTCCACCGCCTATCCATTTAAAACACGTTTTAGTCAAATATTATGTGCATATTGTCACGATGAGTATAGCACTTTGTCTAATCTTCGATATCACATGAAAGTGGAACATCTCAATACTGATTTTAAAAATGTTTTCTATAGAACTAAAGATAATTTAGTTAAAATTGATATAACTAATCTTAAATGTAACATTTGTAGTCAGGATATACAAGATATAGATACTTTAATGGGCCATCTATCGAGAGAGCACAACAAATCAGTTAAATTTAACGCGCGTTTTGGTGTATTACCATACAAACAAAATGCAAACGATCAATGGATATGCGTGTATTGTAAAAAAACTTACGTAGAATTTATTCAATTTAAACGTCATATAGCGACACATTTTATGAACTTTAGCTGTGACAAGTGTGGTACAACTTTTATATCTGATCACGCCTTGCGAGATCATCGTCGTCAGGTTAAATGTTTTAGGACCGCTTACAAACCTCGGAATGGCAGAGTCATGAAACCTCGTACAAACGCAGAAATTATTCTTCAATGTTCAACTGCCTGTCCATTTAGGACATGGAAAAGCAATTTTAATTGTGTTTTCTGTAGAGTACAATCAAGCGATCCAAGTACACTTCGAACTCATATGGTGACTCGCCACGAAAATTATGATGTACAAGCAGCTTTTTATAAAAAATTAGGTAAAGAATTTCTTAAGATTGACATAACTGACCTTCGTTGTAAACTATGTTATATTCCTATTGAAAATTTCGAAACTTTAACATATCACTTAAAGAATGATCATCAACAACCAATAAATTCAGATGCCCAAGTGGGTGTTTTGCCTTTTCGGTTAAACGATGGCTCGATTTGGAAATGCACAATGTGCCCTAATGAGTTCAAAGATTTTGTATCATTAAAAAAACACACATCCGAACACTTTCAGAATTACGTATGTGATACTTGTGGCGAAGGTTTTATTACTGAATCGGCCATGATAGCACATACTAAAATACCTCATGAAAATAAATATAATTGTAGTCGGTGTGTGGCAACTTTTTCCAGATTGGAGGACAGAAACGTTCATGTTAAAACACAACATACCTCGACTCCGTATATGTGTGTTTACTGTAAAGATAAGCCTCGTTTTGCTAATTGGGAGCTTCGGAAGAAACATTTGATGGAGGTCCACAATTATAAGACTGGTGCTGATAAATATGAATGTGCTACTTGTCAGAAATCTTTTAAAACTCGATCAGGAAAATACAATCATATGGCAAGAACTCATAGAGTAAAAAAAGATACTGAATTAAACTACCCTTGCCATAGCTGTCCGAAGGCTTTCACTACTCAGTTATTTTTGGATAAACATGTTGCGAAGAAGCATTTGGATTCTTGAAATAATGTATGAGTTCTTTGGGGATTTAAGTATTCTGTTTTGGCAGCTTTATTAAATTCTTAATACTTTTATAATAATCATACATAAAGGTCCTTAAATTAAGAAGAGAATTTTTGAGATTGAATAATGATGTGGTTCTTTTCTTTTTTTAGGGACCACAAGGGATATTGACGGGCACAAAGAAAAAGAAAGTAAAGCTAAAAAAGGTTTATTTGAACGGTCTGTTAAGCAGAATCCCCAACGGCGAAATGCTGTGCTAATACTTAAACACTCATCTGCTATTCCATTTAAAACTAGATTTAATAGAATACTTTGCTCTTACTGCCACGATGAATTCGAACCAATGGACGCTTTAAGAGATCACGTCAAGACAAAACATGTTAACGCTGATTACAATAGCGCCTTTTATAAAGTTGTGGATGATTTAAAAGTAGATATTAGTCATTTTAAATGTAACATATGTTTAGAAAATATTCAAAGTGTTGAAATGTTTATGACACATGTATCTCGTGACCATGGCAAAATTGTTAATTTCGATGTGCCCTTTGGCGTTTTACCATACAAGCAAAATGAGACTGGCGTGTGGATGTGTCTAGATTGTGACAAAGTATTTCCTGAATTTTCACATATTAATGGACATTTACGTAGTCATGCGAAAATTTTCACCTGTGATAAGTGTGGAGCGACATTTTTATCTGAACACGGGCTTAAGCAACACGAGCGTAACTTTAAATGTTACAAGGCTACATATAAACCACGTTTTGGAAAGGCCCTAAAACATCGTTTTAACACTGAAATAATTTTACAATGCTCAACCGCATGCCCTTTTCGTACTTGGGGACAAAATTTTAACTGTGTCTTCTGTCGTGTTCAGTCCAATGATCCCAACGGTTTGCGTGCCCATATGGCGTCACGGCATGCAAATTTTGATGTTCAACTGGTGTTTAGTAGGAAATTACGTAAAGAGTTTCTGAAAGTAGACATAACCGACTTACAATGTAAGCTCTGTTTTATGCATATAGACACTCTTGACGAACTTTTGACCCATTTAAGGAACGATCACAAACAACCTGTCAATGTGGACGTCCAACCAGGAGTACTCCCTTTTAAGCTCAATGACGGTTCCAGTTGGAAATGTGCAATATGTAAAATACAATTTTCAGATTTTATATCCTTAAAAAAGCATACAGCGGAACATTTTCAAAATTATGTCTGTGACACTTGTGGTGAGGGTTTTATAACAGAAGTTGCTCTTAGAGCACATACGAAAATTCCACATGACAACAAATATAATTGCAGTAGGTGTATAGCAACATTTTCTACCTTAGAAGAGAAAAACACTCATGTCAAAACACAGCATACTACCCTTCCGTATATGTGTGTTTATTGCAAAGACAAACCAAGATTTGCCACTTGGGAACTAAGAAAACGTCACTTAATGGAAATTCATAATTACAAGCCTGGTGCTGAAATGTACGAGTGTACAACATGTCACATGATGTTCAAGACTAGGTCTCAAAAATATCACCATAACGTGAAAGTACATCGCGCAAAAAAAGAAATGGATTTCGGTTTTTCTTGCGGTCACTGTTCCAGAAGTTTTGCTACAAAACTATCTTTGGATAAGCATATAGCTAAAAAGCATTTTCACGTTTGATATCTGCCAGTATAATATTTTAACCTCTTTTAACGTGTAAATCATGTAAATCTTGTTACTGTTAACGATATTCGCCCGAGTGGGGAATCAAATGGATTATGTAGGACTTGTGGTCTGGCAAGAAACATCTA
>DVQM01000378.1:0-18286 GCA_018231645.1 Heliconius ricini | reverse complement strand
GCTCTGGTGTCGAGGACAAGCGCGGCGTTGAGTTCTGCCACTTAACACGCAATGCATCCAGAATGCGGCAGAAAGTGGGGAACAGAGTGTCGTTTAGTAAGTTCCCTCTGCCTACCCTGCTGTGTGTGGGATACAAAGTAAGGCTGATTTTAAAAAAATATTGAAACCGTCGTACCGCAGTGAGACATCATCTGACTATAAATGTGATGGATGTGGGTTCAAGCGTTGCTCGAGGGAATAATTATAAATTATAACCATTCCAGCTGAGCTCGAACCTACAACATACATTATATTTGATAATTATTTTTATTTCTCTGCAATGTTTCCAAACTTGAGTGTATTAAAACTATGTTCCATCCGCCTACATCCAGGATGCAGAGTGAAACTATAAAAAAAGAAAGGAGTGCTTCAACACATCCTTTATGCGGTAGTCCCTTTAAAATATTACCAAGCAATCTATTTACGTTTATTGCATATACCTTATCCATATGTGGACTATAAACACAGTCGTATAGACGTAAAGAGTGCGGACTAAAAACAAGGTTTTGTCCTTTAAACGACAACTATTGTAGCTATCTGGTGAGATCTGAATGTATTTGCATCGCCAGATCTGTGGAGTTCATTTAGATGTACATACGAATATAATAAGTAATGAAAAGTATAAAATGCAATAGCTATTTCGAGCTTTTTTCGACATAAAAGAGAGAAATTAGTGTAATAAACAATTTATTTCCCTCTTTTTTCTAAGTTTTGTGAGATTACATGATGTGATGGGAATTAACGCCGCAGTTTATCTATAAGTTTGAAATAGCAATGAGCATAAAATATTGTTCATTTATTAAATATAAAAATGAACGTCTATTAAGAATTAAGAATATATTATAGATGTGTGTTAAACAAAAAAATAACTGTAAATTCTCCATTTAAATTTTAATTTAAGTTTCGAAACTGAATGCCGTTATATTTTTGATAGTCAAAATTATTATACATTAAATTGAACTCATTAGTATTAAGTAAAGATCTTCTTCAAGAAGAAAGTATATTTTACTAAACAAAATAACCATTTTCACATATTTCCTACACATTAATAAATAGATAAGAACCTGTACCCACCTTCCAATAATTAAAGGCAAGATTTAATCTCACAGAGGGTACTTGTATTAGAAATGTAATCCTCGATACGTTGCACTGTGTGTCACGAGTGTAAGGAACATAACGTATTTAAACATTATCTTAGGTGGTGTGGACTGTAGACGCGACACGCCGGTTGCTAACTTTATAGCTTATTTCTAACTTGTATTGGAATTTTGTTATATATAAATAAATATACTTAATAGGGTTTTACATTTATACAATACATATATTTCTTTATCCAACTACGCTATTTACAATACATATATTTCTTTATCCAGCTACGACAATTTTGCTTTCACAAAAAAAATACAATATTAAAATAGAAATTATCAATTTATCTGCGAAATTGTTTACTGGAAAAACAATTTTTATGATCCTATTAAAATCCATGCACTTCATACATACATTCAGTACGGTCTTACATTTTTAATATACATACATCAATAATGTAAAAAACATTCGAGTTTGACGCGACAGCGCTGGCTTGTTAGCCGCGCTGCTTGTAACTCAAAAAGGTGACGTGACGTATCTACTTCTGCACCTAGGAATGCTACTTTATTGCTTTGAAAGGATTGAGGCTTATGTTACATAATTGAAGTTTTCGTTTCAATTATTTATCAATTATTAAATTAATCGATTTAATACTATTTGAACCTGCACTTTGAGCCTGAACCTTTTATGGATTGAAAGCTCTTATTTTATCTTTATATTGTGTATACCAGTCATGGTGCAGGGGTACGAAGTGTGACCGTAAACCAACTGGTTGTGGGGTGATCCCTACTCGAGGAGATAAAAAATTTACTTAAATTTATATTTTCATTTCTTCGCTCTGGTGTCGAGGTAAAGCGCGGTGTTGAGTTCTACCACTCAACTCCAGAATTCAGCAGAAAGTAGGGAACGGAGTGTCTTAACATTAGGTTCCCTCTGCCTACCACGATATGAGCAGGATACAGCGTAAAGCTGATTTTTAGTACACAAAGAGAACCCACATATGTATGACATATGTTTCCACACCGCTTCGCTCCTTTCGTTTTTTGAAATAAAAATTGTTATAATATTATAATTCCTCCGACGGCGGATCGAACTCACAACGGATATGAAATATATTCCAAAAATTTACCAATACAATCTACCTGCTGTCTAATCACAATGATAATTTCGCAAAATGTCTGTCCCACGTAATGTCTTGACATTAAAACACTAATCGACCTGCAAACATTTACTGGGATCGAAATTTTAATTAAAATTGAAAAAGCTCGCTCGGTTATTGTTCCTAATAAACGTTAGCGGCGTTCAGAAAGAATTTTTTATATAAAGATAAGTTATTTTTGTATAAAATGAGTTCATAATTAGTAATATGTTGACAAAATATCAAATAATGGAAGCTTTAAGCTCGATTAGTGTAAACAACGAAATAAATTTTGATTTTGTGACCTTTGTTCACGTTTTTAGATTCGTTTTGCATATAAATTTCGTATTTTTTTA
Source organism: Heliconius ricini (assembly GCA_018231645.1). Taxonomy (NCBI): domain Eukaryota; kingdom Metazoa; phylum Arthropoda; class Insecta; order Lepidoptera; family Nymphalidae; genus Heliconius; species Heliconius ricini. Next base: position 15,667 of record DVQM01000378.1, on the reverse strand, counting down.
TATATTACTTTTTTTAATATGTATATGAAAAAAAAATCCGTCGCATAAAGACGGGCAGACCTACGTGGCGTTTAATGTGTAAAATTGACATGTGGGTCGCTGTGCAAAGAAGCAGTAAGAGGAGATTTCTTATAATCTCTACCGGAACGGGAAAAACAACATTTTATATTTTATAGCTCTCCCAAACGAAATAATCTTATATTTTTTGTACTTCACATTGCGCACATCGCACATATTATATGAATCAGGGGAGATAATATTTTAAAGATGTTATTTTCAGGACAGACAGAGGAACCTGGGAAACTAGTGTTAAGACACTTCTGTTCTTGACCATTCTGAATTCTGGATGCATTGCGTGTTGAGTAGCAGAACTCAATCGCGATACTATTAATAATCCAATTGTTTTTTTTTTAATTCACTTTTCATTGTTTCAAACCCTATAGTAAGAAATGCTATTCAGAGAGTAATGATACATACAATTATTCAAAAGCCAAAAAACAGTGACTTATCTTTTTCTTCTCTTTTAAAAAAGTGAAAGAGCCATGTTTACAAGAAATTCAATAATAACAGTTTTTGCTATCCTTTAGCGACCTAAGTGTTAAAATCATAAAATGAAATAATAAAAATTCCAATGCCTTTCAATATATATCTTTGAAAGAACTTTGTAACTTTCATTATATTTTTAATAGCTAAAAGTAAAGGATGAGGAACGTCGTCCGAAATTAACGTGTTTGCTTGAGCCTAGCCTTTTGTTAGGCAACCTAACAATGAATACTAAGTGTCTGAGTGCTCTGTTAACAGATTTTCTTAGAAAATTTTTAAAGTATTACACCAGCTATCATAAAACTTGTAATACTTGAAGAAACAAAATTTATATATTGAACTGAAAAATGTATATATTATTCTATATTATACATATACGACATATGTGTACCTTAATCTCTTAGTTTATATCTCTGGGGAACATATTTTTTTGATATAATACATAAAATAAAATGTAAAAACTATAAATGAAAATATTTTAACAGAATTAAACAGAGTTAAAATAGTTTCATTTAAAATGTGTAATAATCGTGAAAATCAACGAACTTATTAAATATAACTTTTGTTCATAAAATAAGCTTCTTTCTCATGTATAGAAACAAAATTTCAAATATGAAAATGTTTTATATCAAATCTTTAGTTACATCCGTAGCAGCTTCATGTTATTTTCCGCACAGTAGAGTAGGCAGGGGGAACGCAATATTAAGATGATCCGTTCGTCATTTCTTGCCCAATTTTTAAGAAAGTGTATGATGAGTGGCGCAACTTAAAACCGCGTTTAGTCTACCAGAGCGGGGATATAAGTAATTTATATCCCCGCTCGGGAAATATAAGTAATTTAAATGTCACTTCCCCGAGTGGGCATCGAACCCGTCAAAACTGTTGTGTTTACACTCAGACGCTGTGCCACTCCGCAACGACAGCCTGAATTATATGCGTGGTTATCATAAAATCACTTCCTTAGTCTGTTCTTCTTTAACTGCCCATAATAACACCTCAACATTTAACTTCCTTTGACAAAGATCGAACCTGAGAAAATAGCATTTGGTCAAAAGCTCGAGCTAAATAAAATTTACGATCACAAATATGACATTTTACATACAAATTAATGTGTATTCTCACACTTCTTACATTGAAGCTTGGCCATCGTGGCTTAGTATTCAAATATATTATACGTGATGGTCGTAAATTCGATTACGGGAGAGGGTTTTTTTAATGGAAAAGACAAGGAAAGTGATCACCGCCGTCCAAGACCCCCGTGTAACTCAGTGGAACAACAAGTCCACTGCCATCTTTACGGTGGAAATTGACACTTTTTGAAGGTTTTTTGAAAGGATGCTGAAAGTATATCTCACTCTACTATCTAAGTATAACGCATAATAACACAAAAGTATATTTAAAAAATAAAGAAACGTTTTGTTATTTCACAGTTACTCTGACCACTTTGCCATATATTCTTCGTAAATTTTCTAAAAATCTATATTTTATGTAACTATTCCAATAACTTTAAATTTATAAGGTATCTACTTAAGTAAATATCCATTATAGGAATTGAAAAATCCATTTCAAAAACTTCATTTAGCGATGTTTTATGCATTTGTAGTTTCACGTTTATTTGGTATTACCAATTAGTGTGGCCATAAAACGTCTGGCTTTTTACGGGAGGTCTTATATTCAAATACAGGCCGAGATTGCGACGAGCTTTAGCGTAAAGATAAAATATAATTGGCGTTAAAAATAAAACAGCTGCACGCTGTATCCCGCGCCCAGCAGGGTAACCAGAAGGAACCTAGTGTCAAGATCCTCCGTTCCACATTTTCCGCAGAATTATGGAGGCATTGCGTGTTGAGAGGCGGAACTGAACATCGCCCTTCCCTCGAATCCAGAGCCAAGAAATGATAATATTAGTTTAAATAAATATTTTTATTTGCTCGAGTGGGGATCGAATCCACAACCAGTTACGCTTACACTCACACCTTTGTGGCCCTGCGCCATGGTAGTCCTCAAATAGAATATCATATGTTTTCTTTCCTTCTTTCTTTCTTCAATAGCATGAACAGAGAGTACCTAGTGTCAAGACACTCTATCCTCCAATTAACATGCGCATTCGAAACATTAAAAGTTGAAACAACGAGAGCGTCTCACTGGAAAAAAGCAATGGTCGTGTTTTTAATATCAATAATTTTCTTTATATTATTTTTATTTCAAACGGTTTGTGAGACCACGGTGTTAAGCTCAGCCAATTAAAAACAGAACAAAAAATGGGTAACAGAATGTCATAACACTAGGTTCCCTCAGCTTACCATGTTTTATACGTGATTCACGCGTGAAGTTACTTCTTGTGGTTAAAATTTATAAAAAAAACATATATTAAGTCAGAACTTTTATCCTCCCGTATGTTTACCATTGTAGTATAGTAGTGCGTTATTACACAAACCTTGCGCCGAATTATTCGATATTATTGCTTGGAAGTTACGATTTTAATTAACTGCGTGATTGATTCATCATAAATCTTATGTGTTTTAAGATTAAATTTAAAATAACGGTAGTTTCTTTTTTGTTTTTTGCCTTCCTTTCATTTTGTTTAAAATATTTTACTTATAAAAAATGTAATGGGATCTAACTGTGAGCGGAAGCAGAGGTAATAAATAATTTCCATTATCTATCTCTGGTAACAAGAAAAAGCGCAACGTTGAACGCCGTCATATAACACTTAGTATCTCGATTCGTGCCCATGGTAGAGAATAATGCCTTAACACTAAATTTTTTCCGAGTATCCACGAAAAAAAATTAAAGAAAGTAAAATAGTATATAAAATTATTTTTTATTTCATCTATAATATAACAGTACATTTAACCTATGTTCGTAACGACCTCACGCCCAAAGGTTAACGTACAAACTACAATACATCGAATCATATAGAAAACAGTCTCTGTTATTGGCGTATCAAAATCTACACAACGAATGCCTTGAAAAACAGCCTGAAATATGGCAAAAGCAAAAATACTAAATAATTTCTCCGTTGTTCCCTATATGCTTTTAATTTGTTTGGTTTCACGCTGTAAGTTAGCTTCAAGGTGTATCTCGCACACAACAGGTTAGGAAGAGGGAATCTAGCCTACACTCTGTTTCCCACTTTCCACTGAATTCAGGAAGCGTTGAGTTGCGGAACTCAACATCGAGCTTTACCTCGACACCAGAGTTCAGAACGCGAAATATAAATTTAAATAAATATTTATTTTCCTCGAGTGGGGATCGGAACCAAAACCAGTCGCGTTCACAGTCACACTTTGTGCCCCTGCGCCACGCCTGACCTTTCTGTGGACTTTAATACGTAAAATATCTTTATTTCTCTCTCTGTCTCTCTCTCTCTTTCTCTCGTAAAGTGTATAAACTAACATGTACTTGGCCAATTTTAAATTTCTAACTTTAGTGGTAAACTAAAACACATTTTTGAAATAGGTTCATCCAAAAACATTCAAGATATTGAGCTTGAACCAAACCCACAACCACAGCGCTTACAGCAAGTCATTTTTAAACTTGAATCTTAAAAACAAAAAAGTAACTGTATAACTTTTAAACTTGAATCTTAAAATAAAAACGTAATTACATTCAAAATTCATACAATTTGTAAAATAAATAAAAAAATAATTTAAGACTTCTGAGCAATAAAAAATCGAATATTTCAAATTAATCATTAAAATCACACAATTTAATTGTGAACAAAATTTATGTGTCGAGTCAAATACGACATTTTATTTGTTCACTTTACGGTTTGTTGTTAATTTATTATTTTTAAAACACAATGCCTTATCTTCGAAGTCTTAAAATACTGAATAGTGTCAATAAAAGTTTCCATAAGGAAGATCTTACGAAAAGGTCGTCATGGCACTGGGGCACAAGCATGCGACAATAAACGCGAAGGTTGTGGGTTCGATTATGGTTCGACGCTTACAAGGAAAGGAATATTTTTTATATTTTCATTTCCCTCGATCTAGCAACGACGCAAAGCGCAGCGTTGAGTTACGCCACTCAACTCACAATGCCTAAAGAAATCAACTGAAAGTGGCGAATGAAAGTGTCTTAGCACTATGTCCCCAGGTCCTGCCTACACAAGGTATACCTACAAAATAACAAATAAAATTTGATTAAATTGAATTACTGACTAACAATGACTTCATTATTCTTGATTTGAGGAATGGAAACTAAAGAGATTCGTAAAGCCTCTGAATTCTCTTTGTCAAGAACTGCCACACGTATAAACTCTCATACTATCATTTTAATTAAGCATAAAAATACTTTATTAATATTTATTATATATTTATCCTTTTCAAGTGCGCTAAAATGGAAAGCATATAAATCTTTAATATTATAAAATTAGTATAAAAGCTACTAGCGTTCCACGAATAAGCGATTTTTAATTAAATTTTTCATTAGCCATGATCTTTATGATGCTATAGTGGCAACATTATAAAGTACCTTTCCGTGTACGTCCAATGATTATGGGTTCGATCCCCATTTTATATTTAAATTCTGAATTTAAGATTTGATAAGACCTCCGTTCGCTAGCTATAAAATTAGACTTTTGTAATATGTTATATGTTTTTCTTTCCTGGACAATTAGACTAAAAATAGACAAACAAATTTTATAATTGACGAATATGATTTGAGGCCAGTCGTGGCGTATGGACACAGAGTGTGACTGTAAAACCGACTGGTTGTGGGTTCGATTCCAACTCGAGGAGATGAGATATTTACTTAAATTTATATTTCCATTTTCTTCGCACTGGTATCGAGGCAAAGCGCGGCGGTGGCTCCAAAATTCGGCAGAAATTGGGGAACGAAGTGTGTTAACACTAGATTCCCTCTGCCTACCCTGATGTGCGCGGGATACAGCGTGGAGCTAATTTATTTATTTATAAATTGAACCTACAACTATCGCGTGGAAGCACCTCCAAGCGACTATAGCGTTATTTATTGCATGTACAAATTGAATTAAAGCTTCAGGTGATAGTATAAAAAGCTCTAAAATGAATATAAAGGTTGATCCCTCTGTATTTCATTATAACTGCACGCACTATTTACGACTCCACACTCGCTAATTGGTAGATGCGACATGCGAAATACGCTAAATCGGAAAGGATATTCTATACTATTTTATATTCATATTATAAAGCTAAAGAGTTTGTTTGGATGAACTCGTTTAACTCAACAACTATTGGTTTGAATTGTAAAATTATTCTTGTATTGTAAAGACCATTTATCGAGGAAGGCTAGGACGTAACCCACTGTATCTGTATCTGAGGTCAGAATTACCTCCCGTACTAACAATCTTTCTGCAATCCAATTTCTAATTATTTTTGTGATGCCGCATATCTAAAACTAGTATATTATATATAGCTAGTATATTTTAACACACAAAAAACCGTTATAGAACAGTTAACATATGTAGGATTGTATTCTAGACAATGGTTCTAAATTCGAACTCCTTTCGTGGTAAGATATATAATCTTTTAGTTAAGAAAACGGATAGAACGGTTTTTAACACTATTCTAATACATCGGGTTTAAGTAAGCCGAAATTAAATGAAAGCAATATAGATAGCTTTATAAATATTTAGTAAACGTATAAAGAATTGACCGTAGCGGGATTTGAACCCGCGCCTCTTCGACGTCGTCCAAGAAAACCAACCGCCAAGTAGTTCCGCCATTAAATATTTTTTTCTTTCCTAAGTATGAAATAACTTTTAAAATGTTAAAAATATTTCGCCTTAGTTGTAGTATAAAAATATATGAAAACCGGAGTAATATAGTTGTCTAGTTACCACTTGTACTGAGGCCATAAGTTTAAATAGAGACAATATACTATTGTATTAACATAGGACTATAAACATTTCAATGCAGTTTTTTTATAGTCTTATCTGGTTTAGGTAGAGGCGAAAGAAGTATAAGGTATACGGACTACTAAGCTGTAATTATTTTAAATCTGTTTGTGCTAACGTGTATTATATGACTTCATTTTATTCAAAAATATATAAACAATGCTTACGTTATAAATAAAATATAAATAAATGATTTCTAAGAAACATAACTTATTATAGTAAAAATGCATAAATAAAAAAATGCAATATTAAAGAAAACAACGCCTTATTACATTAGACCACCCTTAGCTTTTACAGCTTATAAAAGAAGCCCACAAACTAATTTTGCGGTTTAACATTGTAGCAAAGTTAATTGTACATTAGGATAGATTTTCTACATACATAAGTCGTTACTCGCAACTTTGTTTACGTGGATTTTAGGATGTAAATTGAAAAGTACCGCTATTTTTCGTCTCTGTAGGAATTTAAGGAAAATTTTAGGAAAAATAGAGGAATAGAGGAATTTAATAATTTTTTTAGTGCCCCTCCACACTTCCTAATCTATCTAACCTATAATTTTGCCTCCACTGTTCTTAGTTTATGGCGCTTCAAACGTAAATATCCCGTTATACGGAAAACAAAGAAAGAAGATTGTACAAAGAAATAACACAAAAAAAAATGAATGATTAAAAGAGATCCAGTTAAAATCAGTATTTTAACTTTCTTCAATGAAATAAAAACCAATATTTACAATTTAAATGATATAATAAATGCTTTATCAACAAATAATTTTATTTTGTACAGTTTAATATTGTTCTAAGCTTTGTCTTATCTGTTATTAAACCACAGTTTACATTAAATGTTATCGACAGCCGAACAAATTGTCTATAGTACAAAAAAATCCCCCAAAATTAGATTTTAGTTGCAACTCTAAACTTATAAATAATTTTAAAAAAAACACATCCATGGGTGGTCTCACTCTATTTATTATATTATATTTTATATTTCTTTTTCCAGAACAACTTTTTCTCAGTTCATGTCTTGTACAAAGCCAGCGACCGCAAGCTTGATACCGCAGCGTTCATTTGAAATAATACTTTGGAATTGCTGTATACCCGCAAATGGCGTCTGAAATTGTTTCTGCATGCAACTATAACATATTGCAACATTTAGTTGATTTTTTTAATAGTTTAATTAAAAATGTATTGCTTATTTTTTATTTTTAAAAAACAATCTGTAAATTAAAAAATAATATAGAGACTGAGTAGAGAAATGCTGATATTTTACCTCCTTCGAGAATCAAATATGTGACCTGAACCATAAATTACAACATTTAACCTGATCTTATATTTAAAATCTGACGTATTTTGTGGTTAAACGCTGCTCACAGAAATCTACTACATATTTTATTAAGCAACTAGTTTGAAATTAAAAAATATATTTTTGTGTTGAACACTCTATTTATCAATGAAGGCTGGAATAATACGATGATGACATAACTTTAATAAAAAAATTCGATATAAATCACTGAATGTGCGGTTACAGTTCTTGATATTGAAAGTGTCATGTTTTTGTGTCTTAGTTACTTCCAATATACCACACAAAATAAGCTACAGGAAGAATCTAGTTCGAAATAAATCTAGGAAATGGCAACAAATATACAGTAATATCATTAAGACGTTTACACGCCAACTATGGAATGATCGTGGCCAATTAAACTGAGTTGTGAAAGTGTATCAATAGACAAGTATAGGAAACAACTTCTTAAGTCATCATTTGTAGTATTTATAAATACATACATATTTTTTAGCTTCACACTGTATTCCACACATAGCAAGGTAAGTAATGGGAACCTTGAAACCCAGTGTTAAGACACTCTGTTCCACTTAAGACAGTTCTGTTCCCTTCTTTTCGCAGAATGCTGGGGCTATGTCGCGTTGAGGAGACCACTCGTGGTGCAGGGGCACAAAGTGTCACTGTAAACGTGACTGGTTGTGGCTTTGATCCCCACTTGTAAAAATAAAATATTTATTTAAATTCTATTCTCATTTCTTAGCTCTGGTGATTGAGTTTCACTATTCAACACGCAATACCTTCAGAATTCAGCAGAAGATGGGGAACAGAGTGTCTCAACACTAGGTTCCCTCTGCCTATTTTCTTGTGTGCAGGATACAGAGTAAAGCTGTTTTTTTTTTTTCAAATAATTCAGTTCCACGAGTGGGAATTGAAACCACGACTGACCTCTTTAGTATAGTCCAGTATATATGTGTGTTTGTTTGTTAATAATATACAAGATTTTGTCTCAAGGTTTGGTATCGTAGCGCCCTGCGACCGCCTCTTATGATAAATTTTACGGTTTTGATATCGATACCTACTCGGGGGAATAATTATAATTAAATCATCTTCATTTCTCTGATTCAGTAGACAAAGCGCGGCGTTGACTTCCGCCAGTCAACACGCAATATCTTACAATGTTGCAATAAAGCGTGAAACTTAACAAAGTTTATGAAATAAAGTTTATAAAAGAGCTTGAGCTTTGTTTACAAAACAGGTGCAGTCACGTATATCTAAATTGACACTTTGAGCTTTAGAAATGAAAAGCGGGTCACTTGCAAAACAATATATAGGAGAGGCGTCGGCATACTGTCAACGACATATCGACTAATGACGGGGGCGTGGCGGTTGCGAAATAGTATACAACAAGTGTAAGTGGATATGGTAGAAAAAATACTGAAATAATTTGAGTTTGATTCCTATCCGGGAAAATGACTTTAAATTAAAATAGTTTTTGTTACGCGCTATGAGTGCAGCGTTAAGTTATGCCACTTAAAATGTAGCGAAGAACGGAGTATTTTAATATTACGGCAACTTATTTTAGCTACATTATTTGTTTTTATTACATACACACACACAGTCCTCTTCAAGAGGACAAAGTCCTATACAAAAACTTATATTAGTATTCATAACGCGATTTCACAGACAAAACCAATTTTTGTTTTTTTTTTTTTATCTATTGAGAAAGAAGAAACAGCCAAAAAGAAAGTCATATAACCATAAAAACATATTTTTAATTTTAGGTTAATAACTTCTCTTCAACCTAGTGTTAAAACATTTGTTTTCCATGTTCAGCTTAAAAAAATACATAAAAATTATTCCCCTTGAGCTAACTCACAATTTTTATCACATTGGTCAGAGAATTGAACTCATCACAGAATTGTGGCATTGATATTGAAAACAACAACTATTGAGTTTGTTGCCGGCAACAAAGTATTTACAAAAGACGGCGTTGATCTCAATATGAAATGTCTCGAAAACTTTGTGGTAAAGTGGAGAACGAAGTATATTTACGCAATATTGCCTTTGCCTACTCTGCAGTACGAATGGTAAGAAGCTGAAAAATATTAAAATTACTGGTTAGACCATTTTAAAACTGTCCTGTAGCACGAGTTCAAACGAATTCTTAGGCGACATATAATTTTACGGATCGCTTTAGCTAATAACGTTGTTTGGACAAATGTTTTAGAAGTATAACAAACTCTATTTATACATACATACATACATATACGGATATGTAAAAGAAGTTCAGTTGTAATGGTAATATAATATGCAGTGGATGGAAGTGGATGATTCACGCTGTATTTCGAAAATAAATATTTGTCATACTTTTGTGTCCAAAAGTAGAAAATAATGCCACACAATAATTAAATATACACTGTTTTACTTTAAGCTTCTTAGCAGAACCTAACGCCGTGCTTTTCTCCATTAGACGTGTATTTAAAATTTAGTTACAAGTATTAGATATAGTATTGTAATCTTTATGTGAGCCATAATAGAATAGAACCTGTTAACCTTTGTTTTGCTTTTAGTTCTCTAAAGTTCATAGGAGCTTTTAGGGATGACTTCATTTAAGTGTTTATTGCTTTATATACTAGACATTATTTATATTATAATGCTAAAAGTGTGTCTGTTTGTTTCGTACTAAAAAAGAATTATTGGTCACTACTTTATTCTTACTCCCTCGAGGCGTTAAACTCTGCTACTTCATACACAAAGTATAATTTGCTACAAATCAACAAACATATATGAAGATAAAAATATGAACTTTCTTTATATATGTCAAATCAACATTTTTAGCGGCGCAAGATCACAAGCGCACGCCAGTAAACATGAAGATAGTGGGTTCCATTTCCGTTTGAAAGATAGAAAAAAAACTATTCATTCCCTACTTTCCACCTGATTTCCGAGACAGACTAGAAGAATAAACACAGTTCACCAAACTAAGTGAAAATTGAATTCCACCACCGCTTTCACAGACAGACGCTGTACTACTACGCTACAATGCTATTTTCATGTAAATTTTGTTAGTTCGAATAAATTTTATGTCTAAACATGGGCATTGAGAAATTTGTGTAATAAATTAGTATTGTTTCACATTGCAATAATAAATTCTATTAACTATTTATAGTACTACAGTAGCAACTAAACGGTGTTTATCCGAGACATGTATAGATTAAACAAATTTCATAAAACTCATAAATAATTGTCTGTATGTGGAAAAAATCATCAAAAAGTGTTTCGCTGTTTTATTGAAATCGTATAGGTAGGTAATAGTCGTCGTCTGCAACTGCACATAAACTGTAACATGTAACATGTAAAATCATGTATTTTCCTGTTTCCGTAGCAGTTTCAGAAATCTTATCTTAGTGCTCACACTTTCTTAACTGAGTGTTTTGACGGTCAGTCACTGAGAAAAAAGTAGGAAGAGTTTTATACAGAGATAAATATATGTAAACTTTACATACTATAAAATAAACCATTGTACACCCCGTTTCTCAACGACGAATACTTCTATTTTAATATAGTGTAAGATACACTGGTCTAAATATAAAATCTAAAATTTCACGCTATCCTAAATCAAACTCTGCATACTACTTTTCGTTTTTATGAAATATGACACTACAAAGTCTTACGGTCTGTATTTTTTTTGCTACGTTTGTTTGTCATATTATTTAATTTTCTCTGTCCGTCTATCTGTTTGTGCATCATGACCACTTTATTATGGACTTTAGAAAAAATTACCTAAAACTAACTGGCTCAGATATCATTTTTATGGTCACATAAAAATGATAATTTTATAAGAAAAATATTCACTGCATTGATTTACATAAGAGAAGTCACCAGCTAGCATAGGTTTATCAATAGTCACACACGGGTCACATAGTTTATGGGTGTCGCTTTATCTCGAATGACACAAATGTTAAATTCAAATGCCAAAACCGTTTATTCTGAGTGAATGATAATGTGAATATTTTAAAGACCGTGTAAATGTAAGTACTTAGGTGGGTATGTCTATTTTAGCTAATGTAAGAAGTGCTCAGTTAGTTTATTTGTATATGTACTAAAATGATTTTTTTAAAATACTTTTGTCGAAAACGTGTAAAAATTTTAACGGAGATTTTTTTTATTTTAAATCTTTAGGCGGATTTGAGCCCACGCCTCTTGGAAACGACTAAGCGCACTGACCAAAATGCCATATGTTCTCATCAAGCAGAGCTATTATACGTTTGTCACGATTTTTTTACGTATTTGAACTTTATTCCGCTTTATTTACGCTAGGTAATGAACAAAAGTTAAATCTTCGCTTTGTCTTATCAGTACTTAGAAATAAAAACATTACGTTAACCCAAATGGCATCGAACCCAAAAATAACGTACGTACGGCCAGAATATATAAAGAAACAAATAAAAAATGGTTTATAATTTCAAAATTACTTTTTAAACTGAATACACAAATGTATATTGGTAGATAGAGGGGTCAAAGGTGTCACAGCTCAGTGATACCAACATTGTGACATAGATTGATTGGGTTAAGCAACATCAAGTCCAGTCAGAAGATGCTGGGAGTTCAATCCATGTTTTGAAAGCGTAAGTACTTCTATCGTAGTTATAGTATTGAAATAATTCCTTAAAAATGCTCATGGAGTAGCTTAATTTGAACCAGTAAGTTAATAACGATTAAGTGAGTCAAAATAACAGAGACATTTGCCACTAACCTTATAAAAATGTAAACAATATGATATGAATAATAGATTATTAGTGACCAAAATTCTATCCTTTTCTTTTCAAAAATATAAAAAAGGATAAAAAATTTATAAAAATGTCAACAAAAGCCATTCCATTTTAATTAAGAGTATTTACCCTTCCTTAATTCCTTAAAAATGCTCATGGACTAGCTTAATTTGAACCAGTAAGTTAACAACGATTTACTGAGTCAAAATAACAGTGACATTTGCCACTAACCTTATAAAAATATAAACAATATGATATGAATAATAGATTATTAGTGACCAAATTCTATCCCTTTCTTCTCAAAAATATGAAAGAGGACAAAAATTTCATAAAAATGTCAACAAAAGCCATTCCATTTTAATTAAGAGTATTTACCCTTTATGTTAATAAACCATTAAATGAGTATTTTATTGAAGCTAAGACGGTCTCCACAGACTTTACGTTCACATAAGGGATTAATGGAGGTTTTTGCTAAATAACCACTCGAGGTATTTTAATTATCGCGCCACAACACTATAAAAGGGTTTTAAATGAATATCAAAGAAACGCTATTGGTCGTGGGTTCGATCCCCACTCAAGGGACCGGGGAATAGTGGATGTTTAAAATATTCTCATATACTTGTCGTGGCATGTCTGGTTAAACTAACACTGCGAGCGAGTTTCGTCACAATTTAATACTAAGAGTCTTTAAATAGACGAAAAGTGGAGAGCACATAGTTTTAGTATAATATATGTACTCGTATATTAACGTACAGTTCGCAATGTTTAAACTGAGGTTCGCATTTGCATGATTGATTATAAAAGTGGAACTAGTAAAATCTTTTAAAAATATAATTTATTCTTAAAAATCCATTTGAAAAATCCACTTGGTTTTCATTTCACTTTCAGTTAACAATGTATCTTTCCGTCATTTCAACAGGAACAGCGTTGTTTTTTTTTTAGTATATTATATAGTCAAGAACTTTAGGACTGTTGTCAACAAACAGTATAAACCGGCTTAGGCTAAGCAAGCGACGTTACACCTACACCATAGTATATAAACACGCACACAAATGTAAAGCTCAACTTGGACCAAGCGTAGCATTTGACTGAACACGCGATGATCACGGATTCGATATTCATTGAGCGCTTAGTTCCATCATTAAATATGCAATGTCCAGAAAATTGGGAATAAAAGGAGCAAGTGCCTTAACTGAGTCTCTGTTATATACAGGATTTACGTGAACCTTACAAAAAATATTTTTATTTCTATATGTCTTAAGCAGTATCAGCATTTAATTGAGAGAACTATAGAAAAAAATTTAAATTTCAGAAATTTTGAACTAATTAATCTTTACTGAAAATAATATTTATTCGCGCATTCTTTTTAATGTAGATACAGATATTTTAAAAATCGTTGACATTTTGATCAATATGAGGTCATATTAGACTGTATAAAGTTGAATTTTAAGTTTTCAAAATGGATATATTTTTTTTATATAACTAATATAGCTTCTTAATTATTTTATTATATAAGTGTTCTTTTCTTTTGCAACAACATCAGAAACATATAGCTTAATAGATTAAAAAATACAGCTTATAATAGTGGCTCAATCTAAAATTCTAATTTAGTTATTATATTTTTTACAGTATATACAGAATTATTAAATATTTTTAAATAAAAGATTTTAGCAAGGAACGGAAGATTTTATCGATTTCATAGTATTAAAGCGATAAACAATATCATAATATTTACAAAAAATATATATTTTCTACCCCAAAAAACAACCATTTTTACCTTAAAATGATTACTTTCCAGCAACCCAGCGACGTGACGTGAATAGACACTGACGCCGGCCTTTGTAAAGAATAGATGATATCTTGCTTACCTGCAAACAAAAATATTGTGAATATTAAAATATATTATAAGAATAACGTAGATATCTATATCTATATGTGAAACTCTTTCATTATTCAGGGCAACATTATTGAGAGATAAGGATAGGCAACCCACCCTTGGATGAAGAGTGGGTTTCTTGAAATTCCTATGTGAACGGGAAAAGATAAAATTTTCAATTTTTTTATGTAGTTGTCACCGGCCACAGCTAGTTGATTACATATTTCTTTTAAGAATTTAAAATATTTATTTAAATATTATTTATTTCTTAATTAAAATTTTTATTCATTGATATAATTTTTTGATAACAATATTTTTACATGGTTTTCTTTCAACTGAACCTTTTTCGTACAAATTATATTGTTTTTATTTGTCTTCTGTTTGAAAAAATGAGCTGAGAGAATAGTATCGTATTGACGATAAATATTTGAAATTTGCTTTAATCTATTTTTTTATCTTTTATATCTTCGAATTTTCAAAACAATTTATGTTCATCTTAGTTCCCTTTCCCATTAAGTGTTGTTACGGTCATTTAAAAAAAAGGACAAAAAATCATGAAGTAATTGAAAATTTAATGAAATAGTTTTTTTTACGGTATTTATACATTATTTACGTTCAACTACAAAAAACTATCCAATATTCAAAATTATTATACCTAATTTTTTATTTAATTATTATTACAACACTTAAGATAAATAGAAACATTACCCTCAACAGAATTCAAACCTACAACAACCGTACACTCTGTCACGTACAATCCGTGTGTGAAAGAATGTTTAAGCAAGATGCTTAAACCTTTTTGCAATTATATTGTGAGTTAATCGTGTAGTTATTTAACGATTACCACTTAAGTAACATGTATTTTAGCACCTCTAAGAATTGAAAGTATTTTTTTTTTAATAATTCTGCCAATTTATCATAAATATTCAATGTATTTGTCTTTATCTATATAGATATATCCAACACCTCCGTTACTGAGTGATTGATCGAAATTTTATAGCGTAAAAAGATAAACAGAGGGAGGATTTTCCAAAATTTCTACGGGATGAGTAAACGTTTCGTCGTCCAAGCGAGGGGAATTACGGACTAAAACTAGTAAGATTATATATTGCATTTGAAATGTCTTATATATATAAATGTAATTTCTTGAAAATAAAATTGATTCACAAAACGATAGTGAGCCAATTATACTGTAGTATTGGTTTTAACTGATAAATGATTCGAATCACACTTAAAGAAGTGTCATACTACTTACATTGCCGCTCATTATAAAAAAAAATCATATAGACTGAATTAAAATATATATATATATATATATAT